>ML677407.1:905389-1013649 GCA_007922305.1 Dermatemys mawii
GTGGCGTGGCTTCGGGGGAGGGGAGACAGCAGGGGAAGGGCTGGGGAGAGCGTCTCTAACCGGGAGCTCAGAAACCGGGCAGGACGGTCCCACAGGCCAGATGTGGCTCGCGGGTCATAGTTTTCCTGCCTCTGCTTTAGGGGAACAATATTAAAGCTATCCTTGAGGCCAGAACTGCAGCAATGTGCTGAAGGGAAAAGTCACGATTGAGTGGGGTTTACAGTGAGTACGGCATTTCTGTGATGCTCTGTAGACAAGAGAGAGCCAATAGGTGCATTTCCATGGATTCTCTAAATGGGCAAGGTATGTTGAAGCCTGTTGGGTTGAATTCTGGTTACACATTACTGGGGGTGGGTCTTGTGATGGATATTGCTGAAGAATAATTGTGCTGCAATAGGGAACAGAGAAACTTAGCAAGGCTTCACATGGGGGAAGCTCATACGGTATCATTCTTTCTAGTCAGATTCTATCAGGCTGGTAACTGCACAGCTTAACTGCCCCTTGGTTCTCAGTAATGGGTGACTCCTCGTGAGCGGTGTTTTGTGTGGGTTATGTTCTCACTAATGAAGCTTTGCTGGGAGTGTTCGTGTGTGTGCTTCACAGATGAATGATAATCTCATTGAGAGTTGGAGCGACCTGGATGAGCTGAAGGGAGCCAAGAATTTGGAAACTGTGTATCTGGAGAGAAACCCCCTGCAGAAGGATCCTCAGTACCGGCGCAAAATCATGCTGGCTCTTCCTTCTGTCCGGCAGATTGATGCCACGTTTGTCCGATTCTGAACCTCCTGCCTACCCTCTCTCCTTCCCTCCTTGGAGAAATGTCCCAGCTGGGTTTTTTATCCACTTACCACTACCCAAGTCTTCAGTACACTGGCACAGAGAAAATGGCCAATAAAAAGCACTGAGTACCAGATCTTGTGTATAATGCACTCACTCTCTCATTGTTTTTGAAATATTATGATGATGATGATTATTATTATTATTAAATCTTAACACACATTTCCTGGTTGTATCAGTATTTGTTATTTGTATTGGGCATTTCGTCAGCAAGCTTCTGTGTTTAGTCTGAGCCAGCAGCTGTCTCTTTTGTGTGTCAGAACCAAGTAACTATGTTGGTAAACAGGAGTGAAAAGTCTTCAAGTCAGTAACACCCCTGTGAATAGAGCTTCAGTTTGTATAGTGGGGGAAATGGGAGTGATAATCCTTTAAAGGCATTTGAACTGTGTTAACACTCCTACCCTTGTCCAGAGTTTCCATCTTTGCTGGTCCTCATCAGTTGGAATAAGCACTTATCGGTTGGAATATTCTTAAAAACCTGCGTTTAAAAAAATTCTCAATATAAAACAAAAGACTGAGCGAAGGAGGATGTGTGTGCGTGAGCAGATGGATGAACTGCCAGTCCACACACTGCTATGGTGATGGGAATTGATAACTGTTAAATGTTGCCACTGTGAGTAGGTGGTTGGGGGAAAAAGCTAGAGGCTAGTGGCTGGACTAGGATGGGAGGGACTATGAATTTGACTTTTGAATCTAAGGAGGCCTAAATCTGTGCTTTACGTTATATCCCCCTCTTTTGTGACTTAATTTGCCTCATGACTTCCCCAGAATTAGCCATGCCAAAAAATAGCTTACAGTGTATGTGGCAACTCCCTGCTATGCTGAGGCGAAGGCATTCGGAGATTCGAGAGAAGGGTAGTCTGCTTTAAAGTAAAGGCATCTTCAACATTCACCCTACTTTTATACCATATCCACTGTTGTGGTTTTGGAGCCCCATCATTTGCTAAAGCTAGGACAAGAAGTGGAATTCAGAGAGCACTGTATTCTGTTTTGTATTATGTACATACCATTCTATATTCTGTTTTTGTTTGGCCTGGTACCTCACTATCTAATGCAGTTGGAATTTTATCATTAAACTTTTCCATTGTTTGAATAATGCACTTATACAATAAGAAAATGTTCTCCATGTTCTGTATTCTCCTTAGCACGGAGAGATAAAAAACGGATATTGCTGGAATGCCAGGAAACCCTGGGGGCATATGCTGCCATGCTTTGTCTTGCTATAATACCACACTACTTGCTACTGGCCTGGTGTGGTAAAATGTCCTACCATGGAGGACGGAATAAGGCTGCTCTCCCAAGAAACCTTCTGCAAAGGCTTTTAGAGTATCTCCAGGAGAGCTTCATGGAAATGTCCCTGGAGGATTTCTGATCCATCCCCAGACACGTTAACAGACTTTTCCAGTAGCTGTACTGGCCATGAATGCATTCCAAGTCCTCAGGGCAAATTAATCATTAATAAACACTTCCTTTTAAATCATGCCTTATATTTACAAAGGGACACTCATCAGAGATGCCTTCGCCGACTTCTCCATCCAGCATACTGCCTTGGGAGGGTTGCGAGGGTATTGGCTCCGGGGTGATAAAATGATCCTGGCTGTCGGTGAACAGGGTCTTTGCTTGCCTGCTGCTTGGTATCCTCTTCATCTTCCTCGTCCACCGAATCCTCATGCCTGCTGAGGAGTACCCCATCAGCAGAGTCCACAACCACCAGTGGGGCTGTGGTAGGGGGCCCCCCCCCCCAGCTTTTGTGCAGTTCATTGTAAAAGCAGCATGTCTGTGGCTGTGCCCCAGAGCCTCTCTGGTTTTCTGGTACGCTTGCCTCAGCTCCTTCATTTTCATGCAGCACTGTTGTCCGTCCCTGTTGTAGCCCCTGTCCATCATAGCCTTGGAGACTTTGCCAAATGTATTGTCATTTCGGTTGTTTGAATGGAGTTCTGCCAGCACGGATTCCTCTCCCCATATAGTGATCAGATCCAGCACCTCCTGTGTGGACCATGCTGGAGCTCTTTTGCAGTTCTGGGACTGCATGGTCTCCAGTGCGGATGAGCTCTGCATGGTGACCTGTGCAGGTAAGCTCGCCACGCTGACCAGACAGGAAGTGAAATTCAAAAGTTCCCGGGGCTTTTTCTGTCTACCTGGTCAGTGCATCCGAGTTGAGAGTGCTGTCCAGAGTGTTCACAATGGAGCACTCTGGGACAGCTCCTGGAGGCCAATAGCATCAACATGAGTACTCGCTAACCCACGGTTGACCCGGCGATGTCGATTTCAGTGCTATTCCCCTTGTCGGGGAGGAGTACAGAAATTGATTGTAAAGGCCCTTTAAGTCAACGGAAAAGGCTTCCACGTGAGGACGGGTACAGGGTTATGCCGATTTAACGCTGCTAAAGTCGACCTAAACTCGTAGTGTAGACCAGGCCTCAGAAATCTTCATGTTCTAAACTTCACACGTAACCAATCCTAGAAGTAGTTCTGGCAGCATCAGGAAGTCTTCTAGGTGACACCAAATAATCGGATCCAGTGGACCCATTGCTTCAAGCAAAGTTGCGAAACATCCAGCAAGAACAAAGTTGCAGAGTTCCCGATGCCATGTTCTCCAGTATGCCAGCCAAGCAAAAATATCTCCTTCTCTCCTTTGGTTTTGAGGTAGTCTACTCTGTGGCACAGAACTGCACCGTCGTCACTAATTTGGGTGAATGTAGCGTCACATCCTAATGCAGAATCCTCCGGATCACATGGAGATACAACTCCCAAATCTGGCAGTTTCCTACTGCTTCCATCTTCCTTCCCATAGCAGAAATGTCATCCAAATGTGTATGAATAAGAGAAAAGCTCTGGAGCAAAGGATTTCAGTTCAACAGGCGCTGATTCCTGGGTGACTTCTTGAGTCAGTCTCAAAGGTATGGTTATAACCTTCCTCCTCTATGATATTCAGGACTTCAGAAGGATTCTTAATACCAATTCTTCAGTCTGGGTATTTCTGCTGAGCTGCTACAAAATGCTGAAGATGAAAGAGCCTGATGTAATCTAAGAATCATAGAATGTGGGGCTGAAAGGGACTTAGAAGTCATCAAGTCTAGCCCCGTGTGCCAAAGCAGGACCATGTATACCTAGACCATCCCTGGCGGGTGTTTATCACACTTGTTCTTAAAAACCTCCAGTGATGGGGATACTACAGCCTCCCTTGGAAGCCTGTTCCAGAGCTTAACTACCTTGAGAGTTGGAAAGGTTTTTGTAGTATCTAATCTAAATCTCTGTTGCTGCAGATTAAGCCCATTACCTCTTGTCCTGCTTCAGTGGACATGGAGAACAATTGATCCCCATCCTCCTTATAACCACCCTTTACACATTTGAAGACTACCAGCTCTCCTGCCCCTCCAGTCTTCTTTTCTCAAAACTAAACATGCCTATTTTTTAAATCTTTTTCTGGTAGGCCAGATTTACTAAACCTTTTATTGTTTGTGCTCCTCTCTGGACAGTACAGTTTGTTCACTTTTTTCCCAAAGCCTGGCACCCAGAATTAGGCACAATACTCAGCTGAAGGAAATTTCAAAGAAGAGTCTAGAGTAAGAAGATGCTCTTCATAAGTGAATTATACCCATTATGGGACTGTAAAGCGGGGGATAGGGAATTTCTGATAGAGGTCAGCCCACTCTTTGGATATTGCTGAATCATTCCTGCCAGAGAAATCTCTTCTCCCTTGTGCCTAAAGATAGTCCAGATAAGCAGGTATTTTCAAACCTTTTTCCACAGAAGAATACCACTGCTGAGAGCTTTATTCCTATAGTCTGCCTCTGTCCTTTCTCTGCAAACTATTGTTTGAGCTGTTGCTTAGTGCCATTGCTTAGAGCCATCACATGAGTAATATTTATGATTTGGCCATGTGGCCCTGAAAAGTAGGTGACATTGTTTCTTTAAAAGTGTCTCCTGATTACTTTAGAACCCAGGAAACACAAAATTGTTTGTTTGTTGGAAACTGGATAGTAAATCCTACCCATTTAAAAATTATGGAGCCAAATACAGAGCAGCTATCGCTCACCAGGATTTCAGGGAATACAGCACTGTTCCGTTCTGACCCTCAGTAAACCTTCTATTATCTGCCACACAATCTTTTCATTAGCAAAGTTGAGCAAGCTTGTCATGGACTGTGCACAGGAGGTCCCTTTTGTGAATGCCATGTACACAAAGGAATCCTACCCTGGTGCCATATGGCTTGCCCATAATGATAATGTACATGAAGTGGCAGGAGTGCTGGTGGTGTTCTGTAGATGAGATAGGTTGATAATGTCAATTGGCATGGGATTCCCAATAAACAAGTGATGAGAGTTACCATGGTGAAGATCATGAAGTATGCTAATTGTAACACACCCTCTGTTAGTTCCTCTTACTTTTAAAAAGTAAATCTAACTAGAATTGGATTTCTCAATCTAGGGGTCACAAACAGGGTAGAGGTTACCACCACACCCTTCCCACTGCTGAATAGGAGGGGGTTCTGGCTTGGTCCCAAGTAGGTGGGGGAAGTCCCAGGATGGAAAATGTTGAGAACCACTAATCTAGATAAATTAGTTGTTGGGACAGGGACAGTTTCTTACTGTATGTTTGTACAGTACCCCATGCAATGGCCTTGGGTCTGACTGCATTGTTGTAATCTCTTTGTATCATCTGAAAAATAATAGTGCCTCGGCAGCTGGCCTGCTTGGTGACTTTAGGCAAGCCTCTTGCCTCTCTTTGGCCTTGTCAACACTGGTTCTCCACTTGTAACTCCTTCCTCTTCATGTGCTAGTATATGTTTATGCCTGTATCTGCAATTTTCACTCCATACATCTGAAGAAGTGGGTGTTTTTACCCACGAAAGCTTATGCCCAAATAAATCTGTTAGTCTTTAAGGTGCCACCAGACTCCTCATTGCTTTTGTCTCTCTATTCGGCTTCTCCAGCTGGATAGTGATCTAATCTTTGTAAAGCACTGGAGATCTACGAAAGGAAAGAGTTATTGAAGAGCTAGGTATTATTTATTACTGTCATCTTCTGCTATCTAGACATCTGTATGCCTCTCACCATCATGGTATCTGAGCATCTTGCAAACAACTAAGTGTTTAGTCGTTACAGGTTTTTACCCATCCAGAGGAGCGTTTGATGTTTTCAGTCTCTTGGGTGGTTGTCACCAGTAGCGAGAACTTACCAAACCAGAGCTGACTTGCGCCTCATTTGCAACTCTGCAACGTCCCTGATCTTATACACAAGCTTTTAAATGGTCACTGAAGCCAATAGGGCTCCATGAGTGTACCTTCGGGGCACTGTTTGGCCCAAACTGGTTTTCACTTAGCCAGAAACTGGATGTTCTGGTTGGATGGAGTTTATTTAAAAATCGTGAGTTAAAAATCCAAAGCAGGACAGTCAGACCCCAGGTGAGTGAAGAGTTAACTGAGTCAGACAGTGAACTCAGTACTACTTGCTCCAAGCTGCTTTCAGTTTCTTGATCAGCAAGGTAAGAATCTGGTGACATTCTACATCTGTCAATATTTGTGCTCAGAAAACATCATGAATCACATCCTGGTTCCTATTAAATACAGAGACGTGGCTTTGTCATTCACATCCACCTATGTTTACCCTATTGGACATCTGATCTGGTAAATTTAACTTCTTCGAGTCTTACTGTGAAACCGGTTAGTTACCCTATATTGATGTATTGTGCAATACATGTAAAAATATTTATATAACTTCTCTCTCCAGTAAAATTCAGTGAAGTGTAGACATAACCTGAGGCAGGTCATTGTGGAAATTGAATTTGTGCTAATCGGTGCCAGGCACAGGCTGTGAGAAATACATTATACATGGGAATGACCTGTTTTGCAATATACTTGTGACTGAATTCTGACTGTGTGGATGTATCTTTAACAATGCTTCTATCTAACCAATCCCTTCATTATTTGTAATGTATTTCTCTTTCGGGCTCCATGCACACAGCATTGATAAAGAAAATCAATAAGAATGGTAAGTATTTTTAATATCAAAGGCTCGATTGTTCTAAGCTCAGAAAGGGAGATAACTCATTGTGCACAGTCACTCCTATGATTTTCCTGTATTGAGGCTGCAAATGAGTATGCTGATTGTGATGGTGACTCTCCTTAACAGAATCCATTGAGATATGGGCTGAGACCACTAGCTCCCATCCCAAAGGTAACTGAACAACTATTATTTGTATTTTAGTAGCACCCTCAGTCACAGTCCAGAGCCCCACTGGGCTGTACAAACACAGAACAAAAATGTGCTTGCCTCATACAGCTTATGATCTAAGCCAAGAAACAACAGGTGGTGACAGACATTTGAGGGAACACAAGTGGACAGTGAGACAATGCTGGTCACAGTACACCATTAATCAGTTTTTTTGTAGGTGGCATGGCAGAGGAGAGTTTTAAGGAGGAACACGAAAGGGGAATAGTGAGGTAACTTTGCAGGGGCTTATGGGAAGCTCTTCCCATGTACGAGGAAATTGCTCGTTTGAAAAAGTGAGGAGAGAAAGTATGAAGTTGCGTGTATGCAAATGTAACGTATTTGTTTTACATTTACAGTAATAACTGGCTAATACTAACCTGAAGAGCATTTGAACCCGTGAAATGAGATGCATGGCTCTCTGTCCCGTTAGCAGGCCTGCATAGCCATCGAATTCCATGATTGTAAGTGGTATTCATTGGCACCTTTTAATGGTTTCAGTGGCCAGCTGTGAATGGTTATGGAGACTGAATGCACCTTTCCAGGATGAGTGGTGAAGTACATTGGTGGAGCAACATGAGGAAGCTCCTGTTTATGCTCTATCTGCTTTGAGTGGAAAGAGATTTGGTGCTGGCACCTTAGCATTCTTGAGCCCTAACATCACTTCAGGATAAGCTTTAAAATCTTCTTGCAGATTTGGGATTTTTAATTGATGAGGGGCTTGTAGTATTGCAATGCTATGCAAACTGTTCACAGACATAGCTGTGGTCTGTTGCAGGAGAGGAAGGAGTTGAGGTTCGCCAACCATTGTCCAAACCTAAGTCAGACCAGAAACTGCAGGGCAGCTTTATGATACACCTACATGAGGAGAAGGGTGAGAGTAATAGGTTCATTTTCATGTGTAAACACAATTAAGATAACTCCTCCTACTCCTAGCAGCTAGATGCCCCATTATGTCACTTCACACTGCTACCCACCAATCAACATGCATTGTCTCTGTCTTTATTAAGAACTCACTGCAAGCATATGTCTCACTCCTCCAGTACCATCCACCTGAGAATATCAACAAATGGAGATAATTCCCCTCTTCAATACTCACTCCTTCCATGTAGCCTTCTGGAACTAACCCTATCTTAAATTATACCAGTTTATATTACAAATTATAAGAGGCACTAACAAGTCATGTAGACACCAAACAGCATATCTTGAATGTACCATCCTCCTCCTCATCCCGTCTCATAAACCACCTGTTCCCCTGCTTTTTGGGCTGTGTCCAGTGACGGTGAGTGTTGGGACCTGGCTTTTTTACTCATCTGTAAGACACTTTGTATCTCTGGTACTGCATAAATACAAACAAAATGCTGAAGCTTGTGGTATTTCAGTCTCAAAACAGACAAGGTGATATCCTTGTCAGATCGTGAGATCTGTTGGCATAGCCATGAATGGATATGATGATTCTCTGATTGCCTGAAGACTATTCCTCTATCATACACTGTATCGAGACTTGCTGTGTTCAGTTCTAAGGCCATTTTAACTTTTAAGCAGAGCCTCTTAATGCGGTGGGAATTCGTTCTGGGTTGCACCAATGGCAACAGCAGACTATGGAATCCTGGAGGATGTGATTCTGTCTGTGCCATGCTGGCAGGGAGTCAATAAAGGACAGCCAGAACTTGTCACGGGCCTTGCATGTATGGCTTTACCCTCCCCCAGACCCACCCCCAAGGTCCATGCAGATCTTAGGGGAACTGTACATTCTGGAGAGTGCATCCCCTGCTCATTTCCTAGTGAGAGGCAAATTCTGCTTCCCTAGTAAAGTGATCTGGTGAAAATGCTCCAAAATCAAGTGCCTCAAGCTTTCCTGGAGTCTCGTGTGTTCCTTTCTGCAGAAGACGAAAATCTGGATCAATGGACATAATACTGCTTCAGTTAAAGGTGATCAAGGTGACGCCGGCTGATTTTACCAAGAGCAGCCTTGAACTTGCAAAAGCTTACCCATTCTGATTTGTGAGAAGAGTTCAAATTGTGCTTTGATGGTTTCAGTGTTAATTAGTTGCTCTAATAGCATGTTTCACCCCCACCCTCCCGCACATTATGATATCACAGATGACAACATCAGAACTTGCCAGTAAGACTGCAGGAGGGAGGTAAGGTTCTAATTGCACTGAACAGAGTGGAAGGCTGGGCTTGTGGTCCAGACACTGGACTGGGACTCAAGCTGAGTTTAATTCCAGCTCTGCCAGATTTACTGCTTGAGTCTGGACAAGCCACTTAGTCTCTCTGAGACTCAGTCACACTATCTGTAAAATGGGGATAATAGCACTGCCCTGCCTCACAGGGGTATATTGAGGTGCTAATAGTACACCAATTGGGTGGCCATGTATGTATATAAAACTGGCCTAAATCCTTCATGTCTAAATCCCTTGCTGGGGTTCTGATCTTTGATCTTGCCGATGGAAGTTGTCTCATGTGAATGGGGGAATCCAGCACTCAGCTAGGCTGCTGCTGGATTTTTGCATTTCACAGGGTTTGCCTCCTATGCTGTAGTCTTTGGCAACTGGGAATCTCAGCTGTCTAGTAACTCCCACACCTGCAAACTTGGGTCTTTCTTGGCTGCTTTTATCTTAGTTGTCACATTTCAGCAAAGACCTGAGGAGAAATTGATTTGGGATATCAGCTTTTTTTATCCCATGCTCTCCCAAAATAGAATTAATTATAATGAATAAATTGTGTCTTCCTAATATAGCCTTTTCCACTATTTTTATTATTATATGTATTGTGACAGCAGCCAAGAGGCTGAACCCCAGTGTGATGCTGCACAGTGATGCTCTCGGCACCCCTGCATGCTAGAGAAGCACACCACTTCCAGTGACTTGAAATCTTTAACCTGGCCAAGACACACACAGCCAGATCAGCTTGAGGGCAGAAGTACCAGAATTATTCTGCATTCTTTTCTGGTATTAGCTCTTTAAATTTTTATCATCAAAGCTTTATTAATATGTGGCTATGCTAATTTGTGCAGGGACATGCAAATGCACACCCCCATCTCAAACAAAGGCAGGGCCTGCTAGAGGCAGTAAGCAGGAAAGTGATTATAAGCCTGCTGCCTCCACTGCTTTATTTTTTGGTCTTACGCATACTCACTGGCTGGCGTTTCCCAAGACAGGAAGCAGCCATAAACTGATGTTTAAAAGCAACCAAGTGGAGATGAAGTGAGACTGCTTCCCTGTCTCTAGAAATTCCAGGGGAGGCAGAGAGAGAGCGGAGCTTTGGCCTAAAGGACCCTTTATGGTCTTGCTTGCACTTGGAACGCAGCAGGATTACTTCAGTACAAACTGTCATCATGGAGCTAATGGTTGGAGTCTGCGCACTGGCTGGGAGGGCTGTCCAGCTGCAATAACCCTCAGTATCAGGTACAGTAGAAGGACAGGACTTCATGAAAGCACAGAGGCCGTTCCTGTTCGTGCTGGCTTCCCCTCTCTAATGCTGGGGCAGAAATCCTGCTTCTTGGAGGAAGCAGTGTATGCTGCAACAGAGAGGCTAAAAGAATGTGCATGGTGCTGGTCACTAGGACCTTGGAAGTGCTGATTTGGCTCTGTCACTGGTTTGCTGTGTAGCCAATCCCTGCAACTCTCTCTTAGGCTCCCTAACTCTAACATGGGGTTAATACCTCACAGTTGTGGGGATTAGCTGGTAGTTTTACTACTTGGGCAGGGGTTTATTGTGAGACTGCTCTGAAATAACTTTATAGCATAGTGAACTATAGTAGGAATGTGTCCATTCCACTACTACTAATTTAATCAACTCATAAAAAAAATACATGTACACTTTGGCTCCACACACAGCCAGTGTGGTTGAGGACCGGCTGAATATAGTGCTGAATGCAAGTAGGAACTTCCAAGGGAATATTTTGCCCCTGAACTGTACGAAGTTGCAAACTGCCAGGGAAAAGTATTTCCTGAAAATCTTCATGTATTTTACCAGGCAGAGGTCCATCTTTTTTAATGGTAGGATTTTATACCCTTGCTGACTTCCTCTCTTTCCCAATCCAAAAACCTTCAATGCTGATTAAAATATAGCAGTACTCATATTGGGTCCATATTCTGCACTGACAGTCTCATTCGCCTTCTGAGAGCTGCGAGGGGTGTAAGCTAGGGCTGAATTTGGCCCATCATTTGGAGACTTAGGCTAGTATGTTTAGAGGTGCCTAGGGGATTTGGGCACTGGAATGGAACCAGGCATGCACTTTCCTGAGAAGGCTTTGGTAAGCTAAGCCTTAAATCAGCAATTCTTGGGTTTTGTTTGTTTTTTGTCCAGCTGCTTGTGATTGGAACTTGTCCTTATTTGCAGACTGCAATCACTCTTCCCAAGATCCTTCCACCAGGTTCCTTTCATTAAAAGGAAGCTTTCCTGCTGAAGAGTTACCAGTCTATATCTGATCTCAGCCTCCATCTACTGCACAGCTGACAATCTGGAGCACAACAGAGAAAGGAGGCAGAAATCATTTTCTGGGTTAGCATGCTGTTTGCCTGCACCCAAATCCTGCTCATGTAAAGGCAAAGATCCATTAGCTTAGTGTGGCTATTTTAGTTTAGTGTTTCTCACATAAACTCAGACTGGTCCATTGTATTGATCCATTGTATATAAGCCCAAGAAACTTCTATTGCTTTCTAATCCCCTAGTTGCTCATTCTTGGCTCACTATGATTTGGGGTGGAAAAAACATTAAAATGGCAATGTAAACCATATGGAGCCTCTGGGTTGGAGCACCTGGTTAAGGTAAAATCCAATAGCTTTTGATTTCCTTCTGCTTATCTTTCATATATTTGACCATGTCTACATGATTAACTTAACCACAGTCAGTTAACGTGTTTTTAAATATGACTGCCACTGTGCCAAGTTATGTTTAACATGGTGTTTGTTAGTAAGCCTTCTGGCATGGGGCTTTTTCCCAGCATAGACAAGATCAAGGTTTTCAGAAAAGTGACTAGAAATTTGGGCATGCTCAGTGTGAGATGCCTTAGAGGGGCTTGATTTCCAGAAAGGGCTGGGCACCCACCTGCAAACCAGATCTCAAATGGATATCACTAGTCACTATTTTGACTGAGATCCTCATCAGAGGCTGCCTGGAACCCAGACCTATAATGGGCCATAACAGGAAGGTAACAGTTTTTCACATTAAACAAAAATAGTCCCCCACTATATAAATGTGGGAGGTGTCTGTCTGTGACCCCACTTGCTTTCAAGGAGTTTGGCAGGGTAGAGGTAACCTTTGGACATATTTAGCATGTTTCTTCCTCTAGACAGCAAGCAAGGAAGCTGTTGCAGCAGCATTACTTGCATGATGTGGATTGTTGCATCATTTTTTCTTCACTACATTTTATCTTGCCCAGACTGGTTTTCACAGAACCATTTTGGTGCATACAGACCCACCTGCTTTCTGAGGCTCCTGGAGCAAATACTGTACAGTGAGTGCCTAGCAGTACTGTGGGGGGAGGATGGTTTGGCTAAGATCCATATGTGAGGCTCTGCGTTGTGGGATAGGGTTATGAGCAGCATCTGAACTTCCACAGCTGTGATGCTTGGGGAAGTGAGGGGGGCAGGGGTGAAGGGGAAGAGAGTGTATCACACATTTGCAATCTTCAACCATTTCCATCCAACAGTTCAGCTGGCCCTCAGCTAGAGACCTTTCCACAGGTGTTAGACCAAAGGGCAGATCTATTGCTTGTAGAACACCTGTGACAGCTGCTGTGTGGGGCCATGAGACATTGCAAACTCAAGGCATTTGAACCAATCATTTGTAACAACTAATAACCTACTGTAGAAGGCACCAGTGGTTACAACAGGATTCAGGGCTAAAGTGATGCTCCTGAGACACAGCCGAGGCTGCTTATGTCCTGTGTCATGCCCAGCCTGCAATGCCCACTTCATACAAGAGATTCCCAGATCTCCCACCTCTAATTACCTTCTGAGTGTGGGACTCTTTGCACTTACTGCGTAGTTCATTTAATGTGCAATGAAAAACAAACTCCTTTGTGTTATCTCTGGGCAAGTTTCTTTGTGAAGTTGATACAAGCAAGAAAGATAGATATGTATCATCCTGTGATGTGGGGTCCCAAAGCAGAACTCTGCATGTTGTGGCTTAGGCATTGAACTTGGTGTCAGAAGTTCTGCCACAAACTTACTGTGTATTCTTGAGCAAGTCATGCCATTGCTCTGCACCTCGGTTTCCCTTGTATAAAATAGGGATAATATTTTATGTTGGGATGCTAAACTCACTTTCTTAAATAACAAAGTTATATTTTCTAAAACATAAATTCTATATCAGGTGCTTTAAAAGCACTAATAACAAATACATTTTATAATAAACACTTTACAAAAGAAATCTTAAACTTAAGATCAAATATAGGTCCCCAACTTATTAAATATCTCTGAAAATGATGTCTGAGCCAAACTATAATATGACTACCATTGTCACATGCCATGGAAAATGTTGCAGAATATCCCACCCCATCCAGAAATGGAACAAGGCACTTAATTGTCCCTAGGCTACTCCATCTCTCTTTCTGCTTCACTGCAGAGCTTCTTCCTAAAACCTTTCCCAGCCTCTCCTGACTAGCTTCTTGATAAACAATTGAAGAAAGCTCACACATCCTTGTGATGCGTGAATGTGTTCACTTAAACCGCTCTGATACAAAAGGTAACAATTCCTTTGTCCAGTGTCTCACCCTAAGTTCTTGCTGCTAGCAATGCTGCTCTCATAGAGTTCCCTTGATATCTTTAAATAAAACTCCTACATTTATTTAAAACAAAATGCACCAGGAAAGTCTTGTACATAGTGAATACAGTGGGACACCGCAATACCGTGACCATCGGGATCAAAAAAAACCCGATCGCGATAATGGCGGGGTCGTGATATTGCGGGGTTCTGCGCATCAAAGCAGGGGCCGCCGCCGCCATCGGGAGCCAGCCGCGCACCGCGCTATAAGCGGATTCGCGCTATAGCGGGGCGCGGTATTCCGGGGTCCCACTGTACTGTCAAGCAAGGTAACAAAATATAGTGTACCACAGCAAAACAGGAAAGGAAGGAAACAGCTCACCACTAGAGCGCTCCTGTACCTCTGCTATCAGGACCAGAAAACGAGGCAGCCCATGTCTTGATCTCTCCTGACATGTTGGGACCCCTCATGTTGTGAGGCCTGGTCTGCTGCCTCCTGTGAGAGGGAGCTTTGGCCTGTCCACCTGCACTCATATCTTACTGATTTGTTCCTAAACAGCAGAAGGTGCTGGCGGCATGAAGGATCAAGATGCAGCGGAAAAAGATCAAAGTAGATGATCATGCCAACCTGATGGGTGAAGACCACAATGCCAAAGGGCCTTATTATGGGAGTCTGAGCCAAGATCCTATTGAAATCTCAGAGGTAGGCATATAAAATCTACTATGGATGGATATTTAGAGCTGTGAGGGGGAAGGGTGGGTCAATCTGCATCCATCACCTCCTGCCAAATGGGGGATGACTTGCGGGCTATCTGGGGAACATAGCTCCTGTTCCTGTTGAAGGGGATGGGTGCGGAGCAACACCAAGGATGCCTGCATTCAAAGGCAAGGTGAAGGAGAGGGTGTTCAGGGAGATCAGCTGTTCCAAACAATGGACAAGCTGGCCTAGAGAGTCACCCACTTCCAAACTGGGTGAGGTTGGCTGGCCATTATTCATGAGCCCTGTCTCCTGGCAGTCACTGAATGCACTGAGTCTGGTTTGCAAACAGCAGTTCCCACTTTGTGCACATGACTTATTTCATACTACCATGGCAGTGACATATGCTCACTGTAGGAGGGCAGGCCTGTAGCCCATTGCCTTCTCTTAGATGAGAGCTTAGATAAGTCCTAGTTAGCACCCCGGTGGGCTCACACTTGCTGCTGGAATCTTGTGGGGGGCTGCATGACGCCAGCAGCACCTACCCTTCCTTTTGCTAGTTCCTGTCAGCATTCAGCAGGGCTGTTGCAAATGCAAGCCCAAGCCCTTTATGAGTTATTGCTTTTTTTCTAGCTGAGCAAACCAAGTCAAGTGACCCATGTCAAACAGAGCACTGTAAACGTCTTCAGCGATGGACACACCAGGATAGGTGAGGGCACGGTGCAGGGAGAAGTGCTGATCTTTGGGGAGGTGGTTTTGAGGTTGGTGGCCTTTGTATTTATTTATTTATTTTTATAGAAGGAAACATGTAAATAAGGGGTGAAGTCCCCAGCCCTGCTCTCAACACTGCGCACACCTTTGGGTTGGGATGTGCCCACCAGTTCCCATGGACAGGGCAGAATTGAATGGGTTCTGCTGGTTGCAGTAGTTCTGTTGGGCATATCTGGAGTCCACTAGGACTCAGTCAACTGTCCTGGTCTGTCTCAGGACCCTGGTCCTTGTGGCAGCAGTAAGACAATACATCTTCCTGTAGCCGCATGCAGTAAACTCATTCCATAAAGGGCAGGTTTCTTAGGTTTACAATCCCCAGCCTGCTCCTCCCTGCACATGCCCCGTTCTGCACGCTGCTTGTCTTACTCTACCAAGATTTGGCCCTGTGACATGCATCAGCTGGGCACTGGGCAGGAGAGGATGGAGAAGCAGATGAAGCAATAGATGTGCATGAGCTGGGAGGTTTCCAAGAGCCTTGCCTCCATGTGCCTTGCTGTGTCCATCTGTCTGTGATGTGGACACAAGCTGTCTCTTCTTGTCC
Organism: Dermatemys mawii; assembly: GCA_007922305.1. Lineage (NCBI taxonomy): Eukaryota > Metazoa > Chordata > Testudines > Dermatemydidae > Dermatemys > Dermatemys mawii. Next base: position 921,162 of record ML677407.1, read on the forward strand.
CAGACTTCGTCCTGGTGTGGGAAGAAGACCCCCAGGAGCAGGAGAGACAGGATGAAGAAACCAGTGCTGAGAGTGAGCTGCCCCGGTGGAGAAGAACTGTCGAAGTCCACAGGACTTGGCGGAAAAAGTTTCTGAACAAGCTCCAGGCTGCTGGGATCTGTATAGAAAAGGTAGCTGGGTCCTTTCTGGTGCCCAGGCAGGCTTCTCCTCTGTGTATCAGTGCACTAGCCTGGCTTTGCAGGGTCACCTTGTCCTGGGGAGAAGAGTTGCTTTGTTCGTTGGATCCTGGTCTTCTCCCATCTGCCCAGTAATTCCTGTCTGGACGTGTAGGGGCCACCCTCTCCAGAAAAAGAAGCTCATTGTCCATCTTGGCTTAGTCCTGACTTCTCTCGGTGGGAAAAGGAAAGCAAAGGACCAGCTGGCTGGGCAGTCTGAGGAGGAGCCTGGAAATGCAGCCATCTGTCAGTAACCCAGGCAGCCTGCCAGCATGTGGTGATAAACAGAGCCACCTTCCCCCACTGGAGCCAGGACACATGGTCAGTCTACTCGGCATTGCTTACCCAGCAGAGGAAGCCTGGTTCATGTAGAAACAAGGCCCTGTGTATGATGCAGCATGTTAGAGTTAAGTTATGGGCATGGTCCCCTGGGTCAGCTGAGCTGTGCTTGGCACAGGAGGAGGGCAAAGGTGCCTTTCTATTGTGTCATGTTAGGTACCATCACCATAGTATCTGCACACTTTCCAGCAGAGCATTAAGTGACACGAATGACTAACGTCTGTAAACCACCTTCCCACTTCCTTATCCTGAACCTGGTCAGGGGCCCATAGAGCCCCCAGCATAGCCTAGCCTGCCCACACTTGCCACACCATTTATCTGTCATTAGGGATAACAGCTGGTGCCTCATGTTACGGGGCTAAAATTAGCAGAGTAGATGTTCCAACTCTGGCTGGAGCCCTAGGCTCTGAGACATGCAGTTCGGGGTGCTGGGCTCCAGCCTGAGCAGGAACATCTGCACTGTTTTTTAGTCCCATCATGCTAGCCTGAGTTCTGCCGTGGGTTTTTCTTTGCAGTGTAAACAGCCCCCTGCCTAGAGGCTTAGGAATGGCACAACCAGGCTGAGCTCTGCATAGCTGGCTCCTTGCTGCTGTGAATCAACATAGCAGCCTCAATTTCAAGGGAGCCTTGTTTGATTCACCCCAACTAAGGATCCAGACTATAATGCCAGGCCTGAGTACAACAGGGTGGCTAATGCCATCTTTCCCTCTTCTCTCCCAGCATGCGGTCCAGGATGAGAAGAAGGTGGTGCACTATGCGCTGCTGAACGCTCCCTGGAACGTGCTTTGTTATTACGCAGAGGATCTCCGGCTGAGGCTCCCCCTGCAGGTGAGAGTCTTTCCGAGACTCATTCCTCTTCTCTCTAGGGCCCAGTTCATCCCTGCAGGAGCCGAGGAACTCCCAGTTGCCAGGGTGAAGCCATCCCACTTCTCCCGTGTGCCATGGTGCGGGGGAGTTGTGAGGGAGGTATCTGCATGCTGGCTGATTGTTGCACACCCTGGGCTGGGCAGGCCCCCGAGAAGCTTCCTTATTTCTTCAGTGCTTTTCCACTCACCCTCTTTCACATGCCAGTGCTCTCAACCTCTTGCACCATTGTGCATGCTGCCGGAGCGCTCTCTCTTCCTCCACCCACCTCTGCCCCCGGATGCTGACTTGGCACCATGCTGTTGCCCTCCTCCTGAGCATTTTTCTTTTGCTTGTGCCCAGGCCTTGCCGAATCAGGCTTCAAACTGGTCTGACAGAGTGATGAAGAGGCTGAGTGTCCCCAGCCTGCTGCATGAGGAGGTTCCCAACCTGCCACTGGACTACTACACTTGTCACTTCAAGGCAAACAAGTTAGCATGGTACGAGCGCCGGGGGGCCTTTGGAATGCGTTCACTCCTGCTTCCTTGTGCTGATCACTTTTCCTCTTTCCTGTCTGGAATGAGCTTTCTGCTGTTTCCCTGAGGGCAAGGGCTATGGGACAGGCAGTTACCCAAGCGGCTCTGAGAGGAGACCTCTTCTCCCACTCCCTGTCCAACAGGCCTGCAGGGCACCCACAGGGAAGCCTGTTACGCCACCTGTTGGAGTGCTCCTCCTGCCTGTTGTCAGCTGCCTGTTGTCTGTCTTCCCGTTTCTGCCTGTGCACATTTTCTGCCTAGATAGTAAACTCTTTAGGGCAGTGGACACATTGGTATCAGTGTCCCTGAGACCCCTAGCACGCTGTTGAAACTTTCTGAGCAATAAAGGGATAAGAATTAAATACAGTCACTTGATGGTGCACAAGGTACCTATAGGAAGGAGGAGCCATGTGTGTGCACAGGGCGGGGATGGAGTGGGTGGATTGATGATCAGTAGAGCAAGGCTGCCGTGAAAGGACTACCCTGGGAGAGAGACTCTATAGGCCATCCCTCTGAGCCCATAGGTGAAGCCAAGGAGGTGACCTGCTGGTTGGAACTGCCCCTGTGAGTGCCTTCTCTTTGCAACTGGGATGACAGAGTGAGGTGCAGGACTGTATATGTGGCAAAATGGGGTGAGGAAGTGGATGGCTGTGGGCTTGGGGAGAGGAAGCAGGATGGCTTGTCCTGTGGGTTGCACTTTGGGGAGCATGTTCCCATTGTGATCCTGGTGTGTGTGATTGCAGGTTCCTAGGGAGCAATGAGCAAGACACCTTCTTCAGCAGCACGCAACGGCACAGGATAGTGAGTAGCCAGCCCAGGGGTCTCCTGGGGAGGGAGAGGTTCTGCAGGGCCTGGGGCTGAGGTGAGCCGTTCCTCCTTGGCTTCTGGTTCAATTTTTTATCATCCTAATTCGTTGCTTTTGTGTCATCCCAGCTGGGAAGGGCTCAAGTGTTCTGGCCCAGGAAGAAAGGGCCACGCAGGGGGAAGGCATTGGGTGCAGCAAGTCTGGGACCCTGGTGAGGCTTGGGTTTCAGCTAGGAGGAGAGATGGGTGTCATGGAGAAGGCCCCACTTGAATCTGGAGGGTGCAGGGCTTCCAGGGAGGTATGGTCTTAGAATGGGGACAGGTATGGTGACCTCTAGGGAAGTTGACATTTAAGCAGAGGGAAGGCTCAGTTTAGGGGGTAGCTTCAATAAAGAGTGGGCTTCTGACCTTGGCTGTTTGGGTACTAGGCACATTCTAGATCCTGATTAGTCTAAAGAAAGAGGGTCACTTACTTCTGTGCGAAGTGGGTGTGAAATATTACCAAGTCAGAAGTCTCTGCTCTGCTGCCCAGGTGGCAGCCTGGTATGCCCACCTTGAACAGGAGTGAATGGCTGGAGCACGCAAGGTAGTGGGGAGTCAGCTATCTATTTTAGGGACTTAGAGGACCCCCCTCTTCATTGTATCCGAGCACCTCACAACCTTTAAAGCTTATGAGGCAGGGCTGACCTATAATCATCATTTACAGGTGGGAAACTGAGGCACAGAGAGCCTAGGTGACTTACTCAAATTTACACACACAGTCTGTGGCAGAGCAGGACCAGGTCTCAAGTCCTAGACTACTGCCCTGACTACTGAACCATCCTGCGTGTGTCAGCTCCTGCAAGCCTCACAGTCACTGAACATGCTGGTTGTGTCCTGCCGGGGTGTGAGGCAATGACTGACGGTTAGATGAAAGGATTAGATTTTTATCAAGAAACATCAATTTTACCGTGCAATACAAACCGATGAAAAAACTATTTCCATTGATAAGTGACACTCAGAGATAAGTAAAGTAAGACTAATGCAGCTTGTATGAGAGTGTGATTTGAGGATATTTACTTTGTATATTTTGATATGATGCTGTCAATTTTGTGTTAACAGTTATAGAACTTTGTGAACCACAACATCTGCTGTCGTTAGATAATTGTCTGACCTCCCCATTATTTCCTGCCACTATGAAAATTTAAATTAATAAAAATTTAAAAAATGCTTAAAACCCATAATTTTGTGTGACTCTGAAAGTTTAAATAGATAAAAAACTGCTTAAGATAAACATCAATATTATCCATTAATTATAAAAGATAAAAATCGAATTCTGCCAACCCCACTAAGGATCATAAATATCCTGCTGTTTATAAACCTTCCTGCTCCATCTCTTTGTGCTGTAAGCCAAGCAGCCATGCAACCTGGTGCCCAAACTAGAAAACCTGACTTTCAATGAGGAAAGTCAAAACCCCAGGTGTGATGAATTTCTCCCACTGGGGCAGTGTCTGCCCATGGATGTCTATCCATGGTCAACTTTCTCTCACTGGGACAGTGTTTGCCTATTGTCAAAAGTGCATTTTGCAAAATATTGATCAGAACTAATACAAAAGTAGCTGTTGTTAAATTATCAGTGTATTTGTGAGAACACCAAGACATGTGTGCTGTGAGTTTGTTCCTGACCGTATTGACTGGCTGGTGTGATATTGCCTTGCTAATGGAAAAGGTGCTATAGAATATGAGAAAATGGCCCACTTACGTTAAAGAAGAGAAAATAGTGAAGTAATGAATAGTGAATTTGTGAATAGCGATTTGTTTTCTCTTTCCTGTCTGCATTCCCCTCCTCATTTGTGTGACTTTTTAGGCTTAAAGGAATCTTGCAAAGTTTTTTTTTTAAAAAAAAAAAAAAAAAAATAGCTCTCACCCATTTGTGTTGTTTTATAATGTATAAAGGCCTAAAAGATGTATATCAAACAAAGTTGTTTTTCTTGTTGTTAACAACAGAAATATCAGGGATGTTAAGTCTGGTCTTTGGATTTAGGCTTTTTGTGGAGTCTGAAGGAGGTGTAGTGCGAGGATTTTGTTCATTCATGGGAAGTGTGGGGTTAGAATTTTAACAAAGAATCATAGATTATTAGAGTTCAAAAAATAAAATGAGGAATACTTGTGCGCCTTAGAGACTAACCAGTTTATTTCAGCATAAGCTTTCATGGGCTATAGCCCACTTCATCAGATGCATAGAACCTCAGGAGGTCATCAAGTTCAACCCCCTGCTCAAAGCTGGACCACCAACAACTAAATCATCCCAGCCAAGGCTTTGTCAAGCCAGGCCTTAAAAACCTCTAAGAATGGAGATTCCACCACCTCCCAAGGTAACCGATTCCAATGCTTCACCACCCACCAATTGAAACAGTGTTTCCTACTATCCAACCTAGACCTCCCCTACGGCAATTTGAGACCATTGCTTCTTGTTCTGTCATCTGCCACCACTGAGAATAGCTGAGCTCCATCCTCTTTGGAACCTGTTTCAGGTAATTGAAGCCTGCTATCAAATCCCCCCTCATTCTTCCCTTTTGCAGACTAAATAATCCCAGTTACCTCAGCTGATCCTCATAAATCATGTGCTCCAGCTCCCAAATATTTTCGTTGCCCTCCGCTGGACTCTCTCCAATTTATTCACATCCCTCTTGTAGTGTGGGACCCAAAACTGGACACAGTACTCCAGATGAGGCCTCATCAATGCTGAATAGAGCGGAATAATGACATCCCTCGATCTGCTGGAAATGCCCCTGCTTATACAATCCAAAATGCTGTTAGCCTTCTTGGCAACAAGGGCACACTGTTGACTCATCCAGCTTCTCGTCCACTATAACCCCTACGTCCTTTTCTGCAGAATTGCTGCCTAGCCATTCGGTCCCTAATCTGTAGCAGTGCTCAGGATTCTTCCATCCAAAGTGTAGGACACTATACTTGTCCTCGTTGAACTTCATCAGATTTCTTTTGGCCCAATCCTCTAATTTGTTTAGGTTCCTCTGTATCCTATCCCTACCCTCCAGTGTATCTGCCACTCCTCCCAGTTTAGTGTCCTCTGCAAACTTGCTGAGAGTGCAGTCCATGCCATCCTTCAGATCATTGATAAAGATATTGAATAAAACCGGCCCAAGGACCAACCCTTGGGGCACTTCCCTTGATACCGACTGCCAACTAGACATGGAGCCATTGGTCACTACCCATTGAGCCCGACGATCCAGCCAGCTTTCTATCCACCTTATAGTCCATTCATCCAATCCATACTTTTTTAATTTCCTGCAGAATGCTGTGGGAGACCGTATCAAAAGTTTTGCTAAAGTCAAGGAATAACACATCCACTGCTTTCCCCTCATCCACAGAGACAGTTTTCTCATTATAGAAGGCAGTTAGGTTAGTCAGGCATGACTTGCCCTTGGTGAATCCATGCTGACTGTTCCTAATCACTTTCCTCTCCTCTCAGTGCTTCAGAATTGATTCCTTGATGACCTGCTCTATGATTTTCCAGAGACTGAGGTGAGGCTGACTAGCCTGTAGTTCCCTGGATCATCCTTCTTGCCTTTTTTGAAGATTGGCACTACATTAGCCTTTTTCCAGTCATCCGGAACCTCCCCCAATCGCCGCAAGTTTTCAAAGATAATGGCCAATGGCTCTGTAATCACCTCCACCAACTCCTTTAGCACCCTCGGATGCAGCTCATCCATCCCCATGGACTTGTGCTCATCTAGCTTTTCTAAATAGTCCTGAACCACTTCTTTCTTCACAGAGGGCTGGTCACCTCTTCCCCGTCCTGAGCTGCCCAGTGCAGTAGTCTGGGAACTGATCTTGTCTGTGAAGACTGAGGCAAAAAAAGCATTAATAACTTCATCTGTCACTGTGTTGCCTTTCCCATTCAGTAAGAGTCCCACACTACTTCTTGTTGCTAACCTGTAGAAACCCTTCACATCCCTTGCTAGCTGCAACTCCAATTGTGCCTTGGCCTTCCAAATTATACCCTTGCATGCTCTAGCAGTATTTTTATACTCCTCTCTAGTCATCTGCCCAAACTTCTTGTAAGCTTCCTTTTTGAGTTTAAGCTCACCAAAGATTTCACTGTTAAGCCAAGCTGATCGCCTGTTATATTTGCTATTCTTTCTGCACTTTGGGATGGTTTGTTCCTGCCCCCTCAATAAGGCTTCTTTAAAACATACCCAGTTCTCCTGGACTCTTTGCCCCCTCATATTAGCATGCCAGGGGATCCTGCCCATCAGTTCCCAAAGGGAATCTGCTTTTCTGAAATCCAGGGTCCATATTTTGCTACTCTCCTCTCTTCCTTTTTTTTCAGGATCCTAAACTCAACCATCTCATGGTCTCTGCTGCCTAGATTGCCACCCACTTCTACTTCCCCCACCAATTCTTCCCAGTTTGTAAGCAGCAGGTCAAGAGGAGCACAGTCTCCAGTCAGTTCCTCCAGCACTTGTACCAGACAGCTTTTCTCTTAAGTGTTCATTGGCAACTGGAGTTAAATAGATTTTAATACACGCAAAGTTTAAAGAGGCTAACTAAAAACCAACCCTTCTCTCTGTTTTCAGTGTCCGGGGAAGGGAATGTTACAATGTCTATGAGTGTCAGGCTTGGAATTGGTGGCAAAAACCAACTTCATGTACCTGAATTCATTTGAACTTGTTTAGTCTCTTTCCATCCAAATTCTCCTTTTCCCTCTGGAAAGGGCTGAAGGGTGGTTGCTGAGTGAGAACCTTTGAGGCACGGGTCTCCATAGCACAATGTGGAGCAAGGTGTCAGTGCTTAGAGAGAGATCACGGGGCTCTCATTGTACCTTTCGTCAGCGTGACAGTGGTTAGTTACTATCTCTTTGCTTCCTGCAGCTGTATGAGATCCTGGCAACGACCCCATATGGCCACTTGAAGCAGGGGGAGGTTGGGGTGGATCGGCTGCTGAGTGAGGATGTCTTTGCAGCTGCATTCCCCCTACATGACGTAAGTCAGGAGACAGTCGCTTTCCAGCTCCATTTCCCTGCTACCTCAGGCATGCCCAGATCTCCAGCTCAGGGGACAGCAGAGAGCCCTGGCCAAAACAGAGCACTTGCATGGCCAGGAGGGGTCCAGGCTATTCAAAAAGTTCCTTATTCAGCCTTTCCAAAAGAGTGCAGAGGTAACTGGGAGTGTGGGGAGCTGGAAAGGCAAGGGACTGCTGTCAAGCCCCTCTCCCCAGCCCAGCCAGCTGCTCTGCTCTGCATGGGCAGCTGCAATGCTTTCACCAGCATCAGTTGGAACCTCCCTGCTTCTCCCCCGCAGGGTCCCTTTGTGGTGCCTGCTGACAGGCTGGCCCCGGAGAGCCTGACCGAGCGCCAGGTCCTCTTCCAGTACTGGGCAAGGTGGCGGAAATGGAACAGATATCAGCCACTGGATCACATCCGCAGATACTTTGGAGAGAAGATCGCACTCTACTTTGCCTGGCTGGGTGAGTACAATGCTCTTCAGAGCCCTCCTCACAGCCTGCCTTCTCCCTGGCCCCAGCCAGACCTGTCAATATGCAGCCGTGGATCTCCTGCCCCATTCTCTTTAGCCTCTAGCCTGCACCTCTGTCTTCAGTCAGTTCCTGAGAGGTGATAGCTGTGTGTTCCTCATACCACTGCAAAAGGAACTGCAGCCTCGCTGATCAGGAGATCAGACCAACCAGTCTCTTAGAAGTCAGGCTTGGTGAAGAACAATGTCTCCTGCAGCCATGCTGCACGAAGGAGATGGGTTCTATCCAGCAGCAGAAGAGCACCACCAGCACCAGTGTGCATTGTTCTGTCCTGCTCCTTACTGCTTCCTGAGCTACCTCCTGTGGCACCCAGCTCTGCCCTAACCTGGTACCTTCTCCAGAAAGGGCTAATGCTCCACTGAAGCATTGGCCTTCTTGTGTTCTGCTGCAGGGAATGCTGGGATTGGCGCAGAGAATAACAATTGCTTGTGTAAGCAGAGTGCTTTGCTTCACTAGTGCAGACCAAGGACAGGCTGTACTGTAGTAAGAGGCACCCTTTACACCAGGTGCATGAGTATCATTGCCAGTGGAGCAGGGAGGATCCTTCTCAGGTTGCCATTTTTCACTAATCATTCTTCTTGCCCCTTTCCTACTGTGACTTGTTAGAGAGAAGCTAGATCAGGGTGTGTTTGTTTACCTTGTACTGGGATTGTCTGCCATGTCGCAGGCAAGGAAAGCTGCCCCTCTTGCACAGAGCAGTGGCCCAAAACTCTCCTGGCCAGAAGCCCTTCCTGTCGTGTCTAAGCTGTGAGATGTGTTTTGAAATGGATGTGGCTGATCAAGCAGGAGCAATGGATTCTTTGCTGGTCCCTGTTTGTGGTGGGGCTGAGTTTCAAGTCCTAGTCCTAATCTACAAAACGTTCCATAGACCAGGACACTCGTCCCTTCGCCACAGCCCATCAAGACAAGCTGGGATAGACATTCTCCTTGATGGGACCCCAGCGATGGCACTCCTGATCAGAGAAGCTCGTAGCTGGAGCCTAGATCTACATGCAAGCCCCCTCTTTTCTCGGAGGCTTCCTCCAGGAACACCAGCCATTCCCACTGCCTGTCGCTGAAGAGAGGAGGGAGAAGGTGCTGTAGGAAGGGAAGGAAAGAGTACAAGAAGAAAAAGGAGAGAGAAATAGACAAAATTAATTAAAAGTAGGTCAAGAAGGGGGAGAAACAAAAAGTTGAGCCTTCCTTTGTTTCTGTGTGTGATACATGCAGCCAATTGGCATGTAGAGGCCATGGTGAGAACACCTGAATAGATCAGGGGTTTCAGACGTTCTCAGCCAGAAACATGGGGCTCACAACTAGAGAACAGGAGAGTGTAATCCACACTCTCCTGCCAAGAAATGGTATCTGGGCCTCTTGCGGGGCTGGACGTATGGCCAAGGAACATAATCACTGGTAAGCATAACAGACTACATCCTGCTTCCGGACTTGATTAACATGGATCATTGTCCCTGTGCGATAGACATGAAGGGCAGTGGATAAACTCTTCTCCTTGGGAGCAGAACTGAGCCAGCATTCAATGGCTTTGAAAGTCCTGTCCTATGGCCCTTATCAAACCCAGCCTCTCTGGAGGTCACGTCTCAGGGTGACAACACAGCCAGCAGGAGGTTCTTGAAGTTAATGCCAGGGTGGGATAACTCTTAACCTCCCCTTCCACCTGCTTGTAGACAGGAGGAAGGCCCCACTCCTCAAATGACCTCTGAGAACATGTGGTGCAGAAAAAGGTGGGAATCCTCCTTTGCAATATCTGGCAGAGGACTCTCCTTCAGCTGCTGGGATACAATGCCTCACTCCGCAGTTGGTTTCACTAGGAATGTGGGCCTCTGAACTGGGTTCTGCTGCTGAGATGAGGGTGCAGGTTGGCTACAGGTCCTGTGTTTGCAATGAGACTCCCACTCTGATGGACTGGCCTTCTCTTCTCCCTCTCTTTAGGTTTCTACACTGGTTGGCTCTTGCCTGCAGCAGTTGTGGGGACACTGGTTTTCATTGCAGGCATATTTCTGATGCTGAGTGACATACCTGCGTAAGTACCAGCCTCTGTCCCCTTTCTGTCCCTGCTTTCTCCTTCCCTCTCCCACTGGCTCACTCCAGCCTGGAGGATGTGGAGGAAGACCCAGGGGAGGCCAGAAGTCAGCAATTCCTGGCTGCCTCCCCTCATGTCAGTCCAGTGGGCCACAGCACCCCCAACTCGCACATTCGCTGTCAAGCAAACCTGGCTTCTCACAGGCTTCTGAGCAAAACTCCTGGTGAACAACCCAACTTCAAGGGGGTCAAAGTTCCCTAAACACCCTGCAGGGAAATGTCACCCCGGTCTTCACAGCACGTGGCCACCCCTCCCCCGAGCTCCATGGGTCTGCTGTCTGGCCCCAGGTTCCAACATGGCGGGGCAATGGCTAAACTCTAACTAGAGGAATCTGTTGTGGGGAAGCTCCATGAGGTGTTCCGTCCAAGCCAAGGACGGGCAGAAAAGGGCCAGTGCTCTGTGCTGCCATTTGAGAATCCCAGTTTTGATTCCAAGTCCTTTGCTCTCACCTGGGGACCCGCAGGAAGAATATGATCAGCAGCTTTGCTCCCCCAGGACCCTTTGGCTGATTTAAGGAGCAGTGTTTATGGACTCTTATGGGGTCTTGTCTAGTCCTGCATCACTGGAAAGAATGAGGCCTCCAAGAGGTGTGAAAGGATGGCCTAGAGCAGAGAATGTATCGTGGTCCTGATTTTTTTTCTTTGTCTGCGTCCCCGCTGCCCCAGGCAGGAGATCTGTGAGAGCGAGGATCAGTACCAGATGTGCCCACTGTGCAAGGAGTGCCCACACTGGCAGCTCTCCAGCATCTGCAGCATGTACAAGGTGAGGTTCATGGCTCCAAGTGGTTAACTTCCAGAGGGGAGGGCCAGGAAGAGAGAATATCCTGCAATCTCCCCTGTAGATGGTGCTTGCTAGGGTGCCCAGGTGTGCACAGCTCTCACCCCTGCGCCAGGGCCTGGCTGAGCTGGTAGGTACTGCGTTTATGCTCCGGGAGGGGTGATAACCAGGCTGTTTGCACAAGCACAATGCACTAGGATTTGCTCTCTCCCTTTTTATCTTAATGACACTAGAGGAGACATCTCAGGGGACATGCTCCTGTGTGAGAGGAGAGAGCACCAGGACTCACCTCCCCTAGGAACTCAATCACTCCCATCAGCAGCATTGAACCTTTCCCCCTCTTTCTAGTATCCCTCCTCCCAGATGTGCACACTCACTGGCATCCTACCTCCCCAAACCATCCCTCTTCAGCTCCTCCTCTCCCTTTCACCTTCTCTTCTTCCTTGCATCCCCTCCCTGGTCTGTTCCTCTCCAGGTCTGCTGCCTCTTCCTTGGCTTCCCCCTGCTTATTCCACCTTGTTCCTTCCTCTGCATTCCCTGCCTGATTCCCTGCCACCTCTCCTCTATGTGTATGTACAAGGTCTCTCCTTTCTGGTTGTCAGACTAATCTGATTGACTCCTCCCTCTGTAAACAACATAATGGACCAGTCCCCCCAGCTGTTGTAAATTGGCATGGCTCCACTGACCTCAGTTTTGTTCCAAACTTGCACCAGGTGGGGATCTGGCCCATTGGCTCCAGTGGAGCTAGAGCTGATTTACACCAGCTGGGGATCTGGCTCAATGCTCTGACAGCGAGGGTGACCTCTCCATGTGGCTCCAACCTTTTCCCAGAATGATGCAAGCAAATCCAGAGAGAATAAGGAAAGATTCTCTCCCTTTGTGCCTGTCTGGAGCTGAGGCTCCCTCCCTGTGCAGGGAGAGATGAATGCTCAGAATGGAGAGGTCCTGCTCTGAGCTCTTGCACGCCTCAAAGCAATACCCCGCCGTCACCTTCTCAGCGTAGCACAGGCAGCTCTGGTTGATCAGACACACAGGAATCTCAATCCCTGTCTACCCTGTCCCTATGCCTCCATTCCTGGCATGCCACAACTTGCATTTGGGAGCAGTATAGGTCTGGTGCTGGCAACAGGTGGGCAAATCAGCTGTGCACTGTGCTGCCTCTGATCAGTGACTCCCTGCTGCCTCAGGAGCTCTCTGGCCTGGGTCCAAGGACTCAGACTGATCCAGCACTCTGATTCTTGTAGATGATCAGTTCCAGTACTGTGCTCTTTCTCACCAAAACCCCAGTGCTTCCCCTGGGAGACCTCTCTGTCTGTCCCAGAGGGAAATTCATTCTCTCTCTCCTGCCCTCACCCAACCAGAAAGTTAGCACTCTGCTGCTCTCAGGATCCACCCTAGCATCCCTTTCCTCCTGCAGGTCCCCTGAGCATCCTTTCACTTGCCCTGCTTTGCTCCATAGGCAGGTCGCCTCTTTGACCACGGTGGGACCATCTTCTTCAGCATTTTCATGTCCCTTTGGGCGGTGACATTCCTGGAGTACTGGAAGCGGATGAACGCCACCCTGGCGCACCGGTGGGACTGTTCCGACTTCGAGGACATTGAGGTACAGGCCTGGCCCTCTGTCACACTGCTGAACTCCCAAGGCCCTACAAAGCCAAACCAAGGTGATGCCTTTTCCCACTGTCCTAGGAGCGGCCGCGACCCCAGTTTGCTGCCATGGCTCCCATGATGATGGAGAACCCCATTACTGGAGCAGAGGAGCCATATTTTCCCAAGCAGTACCACGTAAAACGGGTCATGGCTGGATTGATGATCATCATCATGATGGTAAGGGCACTGCAGGCCCCTGCCTTGTGCCTGGCTTTGCAGGTCTTTCATGGGGTCTGCAGCTCCTGGCATGACTGCCTCCTCTCTGCATGCTGATTGCCTCTTACTGCCTACGTGACTCTCCGATAGCTGCCAGTGCCACCAGACATCAGAGCAAGCCCAGTTCCCCCAAACACACTACAGTTGCTGATGGCAAATTGATGGCTACTTGGGTGTGTTTGCAGATTGCTGTGGTTGTGATGTTCCTGATCTCCATTATCCTATACCGGGCGATCGTCAGCATCCTTGTGTCAAGATCCGGGAACTTCCTCTTTGCGGCATCGGTAAGAGATAGATGCAGCCAGCTCTGCCCTGGGATTTAATGGGCCTGCGCAAGCCCCAGAGGATGTTCTTGATCATTCCCTCTGCTCTCCTCTTTTCCAGGCATCTCGTATTGCCAGCCTCACGGGCTCAGTGGTGAATCTAATCTTCATCCTCATCCTCTCTAAAATTTACATTGCACTGGCCCATTTCCTTACCAAGTGGGGTAAGTGGAGGAAGGGAAATTGCACAGACTTCAACTGTAGTTCCCTGGGACAGTTCTTGACAGGCCTGGTTCCCCACGCCTTTGCAACTTATGCACTGCAGTCACATCCACCTGCACAAAGCGAGTGTGAAACACTGCCATCCGATCTGAGCGGGAGTCACACCCACTCACACAGGAGGGGAGAATCTGGTCCATTGTCTTCAGCTGGATTCTTATGCCATTAAGCAGGGGCTGCTAAGAGAAATTGGATTTAGGTGCAGAAGGGAAAAGGCAGAAAGACAAGGATACAGACGGATCAGGAACTGAGAAAGGTGGAAGGGCTCAGATCAAAGTAGAGAGGTACCGAAACAGGGAATGAGTGCAGGTGTTTGGTGTAGGGTCACAAGGTTGCCACTTTTCCCAGTTTTCCTGGGCGCTGTCTTAGGTCCTGCAAGCTAGATAGCATTACGCAAGGAGGGAATTTGTCTCATAGGGCAAAACATGAAAAGTTGCAATGCAGGAGTCCTGTAGTCAGGTATCCAATGGCTTTCTGCAGCTCCAGAGCTAATGCTGGTGGATGCCTGAAGAAAGCATTGTGTCTCTGTAGAGGGATGTTGGAAATAGAGAGGGCTGAATATTTTTAACAATTTTTTTGATTAATATTTTCATTTTGATTTAAATTTTCTTTTTTCTTTTTTTGGGGGGTTGGAGGGGAAATTTTGGTTTTTCATTTAATCAAGCTTCTTTTTTATTTAATCAATAAACCAAAATTTAGTGACAGTTGCTGTATATTTTCTGCCAAAAATTTCTAACTTACATGACATGAAAATGTTTTTGTTAATTTTTTTGCAGATACATACAGCAATTTTTTTGACCAGCTCTAGAAATATTAAAGGCTAAGATCTTTATTAGCCTTTTTAAAAAGAAAAAATAATTCTAATGAGTTTGCTAGTAGCTAGTTTATATGTAGACTACAACATTATTGCCCTCTGCTGGACAGAATCAGAACTGTACAAGTGTGTGCCCTAGGCCCTTTACTGCTAACTGCTAATCCAGAGTCTCCATAAGGTCAAGAAGCAGGGTCGTGGGCTTGTGCACAAGAGGAGCTGGGTTCTATCTTGGCTGTCACTATGATGTTCTGCATGGCCATACCATGTAACATAACACACGTGAAATCCTAGGTGACCAGGCTTTTGTTGGGCGTTTTAAAAATATAGACATCTTAAAGATCAAACAAAAAAGCTTCCTAAACAACACAAAGCTTCCTAAACAACAAACAAACAAAAAAGCTTCCTAAACAATCATCCAGATTCTTCTGTTAGAGATGCTGTTGCCATGGTTACTTGGTGACAGGAGTAAGTACTGCTAGTCTCCTTGAATGTTGCTGCAGGGCAGAGCTGATGCTGTCTGTGTGTGTTGCTCTGTCACAGAGATGCACCGGACTCAGACGAAGTATGAAGATGCTTTCACCTTCAAAGTGTTTGTCTTCCAGTTTGTCAATTTCTACTCTTCTCCCATCTACATCGCATTCTTCAAGGGCAGGTAAGGCTTCTCCAGGGGATGGCAGCTCTCGCCTCTCCCACCCATCCCCCAGCTCTGGCCCCCTTCTCCGAACATAATCCCATCTCAGCTGCTGGCTGGTGTTCCTGCGGCTGGCCCAGAGGTAAGCGGCTTTGGGACCTGTGATGTGCAGTTCCCTAGAGTAGTGGTTCTCAAACTATGGTCCACGGACCATCAGTGATCCGTGAGCTCCATTCAGGTGATCCATGGATAGTTCCCTCTAAGGTGCGTGGCTGCTCAAGAGAGAATGAAGGGCCACCCACCTAATTAGTGGAGCCGCGCAGGCATGGCTCCACTAATTAGGTGCCTGGACCCTGGAAAAGACGCACACATAAGGTGAGGTGGTGGCCTTTGGAGGAATGGGGGTGGTTGGGAAGGGGGCAGTGGGGCGAGAAGAGAGGGTGGGGGGAATTTGGGATGTGCAGGGCTGCGGCGGCCAGAGAAAGAGATGACTTTCCCCAGCTCCAGGGCTGCAGCTGCTGGGGAGAGAAGGCCCTCCTCCCTAGCCTCAGCTCTGTGGCGGGGAAGAGACCCCGTTCCGAGCCCCAGCTCAGGGGCTGTTATGGCAGGGGAGAGAGGGCATATCCATCATATTTGAAAGGGAAGACTACTGATATTAAAATATGAGTTGTGTGCTTTTATTTGTAGGGAATTTTTCTTTTTAATATAGCGCTTTTACCCAAAACGCTTTACAGTAGTTAGCTAACAGAACAAACAACGTTCATTGAGTGGTGCGCCAAGACCCTCAGCAATTTTCAAGTGGTCCATGGGAAAAAAAGTTTGAGATCCTCTGCAAGAGAGAGACAGGGAAGTTGCAGCACTGCTGCCATCTAGAGGCAATTAGTAGCATAGGCGGGAGTTTGCGGGTTCCTGGCACAATGGCACAATTCTCAGGTGGGAAGGAGCAACTAGAAACCCCTCTTGTGCTGGTGTCACTCTAAAGCAGCCCTGCATCCGTCCAGGCGTGCAGTGAGCATGTCGGAGAGCTATATAGCCTTTTCAGTGTATGATCCCATGGCACAAACAGCCAGTTGTTCAGACTGTTGAGGGGCTAGGGCTGAGGTTCCTGTATCAGAGGGATCTCTGTGTGGGAACAGGGCAGCTGAGTTTGGGAAGCACATGCCCATCGGGAAGCCCCTCCAAAGCATAGAGCTGAGACTCCTTGGGCAACTCAGGGCTTTTGCTCCTTGGCACTGATGAGGGTGCTTCTGTGCAGAGCTGGGATTCTGAAGGGAAGACAGTCTCGCTGTGTGGCACGGGGTAGGTCTGCTGTATCAGCAACTGGCAGACTCTATTGCAAGGCCCCAGCCGCCATTATTTTATATGGAGACCCTCGCTAAGATCATGGCCCCATTGTATTGCTGGGCGCTGCACATGCAGTGAGACCCAGCCCCGAGGAGCATACAACTGAAACAGACAATGGGTGGGAGAGGAAACAGGCACAGCTGAGTGATGTGATCTGGCCAGGTCTCCTAGCAGGGCAGTGACAGATCTGGGAATGGCACGTAGGGCTGGAGTCCCAGCCTGGGCCTGATCCAGGACCATGCTGCTCCCCAGAACTGATGGAAACAGGGGATCTGAAGCAGACAGGTAAGCAGGGGAGTTCTGGGGATAACTGCAGCCAGCATCATTGTGTGTAATGGGCTGACGTTTTGCTTCAAATGCCTCTCGCATGTGGAAGGGATGAAACTAACATGAGGGGCAGGTCCAGGAGTGTCCTTTGATCTACTCTCAGACAGTCAGGCACTGTTGCACTCTGTCCCTCCTTTCCCCTCTGTTGGGAAGAACAGGGCACAGGGTGAGTGAGAAATTCCTGACACACATGCTTCCATCATGGGATGTTCCTGGCAGGCTGGCTGGCCTCCATGCACATCCACAGGATATCATCAGTGCTGACTTCGGATGTGGGCCGAGGGAGAAGATGAAGTAGATTTGACCTTGTCCCATTCAATCCAGCAGGACTGGCTGAGTGACGTCCTCAGCCTCGCAATGGACAAAGGTGTCTGGGGTGTGGGAGCAGGGCACAGTGCACAACAGCACAACATCCTGAGTAGCCTCAGGAAGAATAAGATTGATGGGGGAGGGAGCAAGGGGTTCAGCTGTGGATTTATTGCTCTGTCTTGCCATCCTGGATTTCCCAGGTTTGTAGGTTACCCAGGGCACTACAAGACCTTGCTTGGGATCCGCAACGAGGATGTGAGTATCAGCTGATAAACATAAGAAGAGCCATGCTGGGTCAGACCAATGGTCCCTCTGGCCCAAGGTCCTGACACTGGCCAGTGCCAGGTGCTTCAGAGAGAGTGAACAGAACAGGGCAATTAGCGAGTGTCCAAGCCCTGTTGTCCAGTAGCAATGTCTGGCAGTCTGAGGTTTAGGGACACCAGAGCATGGGGTTAAAAGGAGGTGGGAGTCTTGGGTGAGGAACAGTGTGAGGTAACCTGCCAAACAGAATAGGGACCCTTTGCTGTGGTGGCAGGAAATGTCCAGCTGTGTCCAGATCTGTGGAATGGCTCCACAACTCTCAGGACAGCCCCGGCCAGAGGAGGAGGGAGGCCATGGCCAGCTTCAGTGCCAGGGTAGTGGGCTCCCAACTTGCCCCCACCCCAAGCTCACTCACTGTCTCTGAGGCCTCTGACAAGACCCCCACACAGGCTCCTCTGGGAGTGAGGAGGGCCCAGGCAGGATGTGGGCATAGCTCAGAGAGGAGCCAGGGGCATGCCTGGGGAATCCCTGTCTCTGGATGCCCATCCTCCCAGGACCAAAGAGAAGTGGGGGGGGGTCAGACTCCACCCCTGCCCCAGCCACCTCAGGAACCCCCTGCTGCCAGTCCGCCCAAAGACCAGTGGCAGCAGATGGGGCTCCGTGTTCCTGGCCCACCCACACAGCAATTGGCCCCTGGGGCTACCCTGAGGGTTGGGAATGGTGGCTTGGTGCTGCAGGCTGCCCTCTCCCCAGGCTCCACGGACTCCAGGATGTGGTGATGGTGCTGGGAGCTGCAGTGCACTGGCCTGCTATACTGTGTTAGGGCAGCGTGTGTGGCTCAGGAGGAGCCTTTCCGGTGGGAGGTGGAACCTAGAGGCCCCCCCACCAACCTCCACCTGATCCTTCTGAGCTTGAGGGGAACATGCAGCGGAGCTGATGTGCCTCTGTCCTTCCCACCCAGTGCGGGGCTGGTGGCTGTCTCATTGAACTCGCCCAAGAGCTCCTGGTCATCATGGTGGGAAAGCAAGTCATTAACAATGTGCAGGAAATCGTCATTCCGTAAGTACCAAGTGCGCTGCCAGGGTAGGAGTGGTGGAAGGCCAGAGCCCAGCTCCACAGGGAGCAGGGGAAAGGAGGGGAAGGGCGGGAGTTGATCTGACTTCTGGCAGACCATTGCACCAACGGGAACTACTGCCAAGCTCCGTAACAGGGATCTGTAGGGGTAGCAGGTGGAGACGTCTCCGTGCAGGGACGTGATAGATTTGGAAGTGGGGAGGGCTCAGTCAGCGTAAAGGTACCTGTGTGCGTGGCCCCATCTGCTTGGCAGGTGGCTGCAGCACCTGCCCCTAGTGGTCTGACCTATGGACTCCAGCTCAGACAGAGCCAGATGTGCCAGGGCCTGTGACCAAAGCATTCTCCTCCCACTAGTGAAGGAAAGTTGGAGGTTGTGACTGCTGGTGGGGTGCTGGTGTGACAGATGGACAGTGAGGATGGGAGATCCACAGTCCATGTGAACCAGTCAAAGCAGAACAAAGTTGTTTTGCAATAGGTTGCAAGTTAGACGTGTGCATTATGGAACCTCTGGCTTCCCATTGCCACTGTCCTGCCTCCTGCCCGCAAGCTCTGTCTGCCCAGGGATTCTCCGGCATGGGCTCCTGCCAGAGGAGGCATTGGGGAAAGTGAACCAGGCCAGGAATGCTGGAGCTGGGAGGAACTTTTCATAGCCCTTTTCTGGAGTAATGTCCAAGCTCAGCTCAGCTGAGACTCTCCACATTTGTCCTCTGTCATTCCCAGGGCAAAGGCATCTCTGCTAATGATCCCCAACTGCCAGACCATGGGCTACTGAGCATGCATTAGAGCAGTGTTTCACTGAGGCCTCGCCCCACAATTCAACACAGAAAAGGGACTTAAAACCAACTGTGCTCCCACCCCATTCTTATGCTAAGCCTAGCCAATCTAGAGAGTCTGGCCCTGTTCGTAACCGAGAAGCAAAGACCTTTCCCTATGCCCCAGATCCTGGGGCTGGCACTCGAGCTGGGTCAGGCCATACTGGCAGCACTGCTGAAGGTCCCTCTGATGCTAGCTGCCTGAAAATGCCAGGGCAGCTTGGAGAGACAGTATATCCTATCAGGCCAGGAAGAGTGAGACTGGCTGCTGCAGTGTCTGCTGGGGTATCGCCCTTCCTGTGACTGCTCATTTCTCTGCTCCCTCAGGAAGCTGAAAAGCTGGTGGCAAAAGTACAAGCTTCGCTCCAAAAAGAGGAAAAGCAAGGAGGCCCAGTTGGAACTGGTGCAGCAGGCGCCCTGGGAGAGCAACTATGAGCTCCTGGTCTGTGAGGGGCTGTTTGACGAGTACCTGGAAATGGGTAGGGACCAAATGCTGAGTCTGCCACCTTGGGAGACCACTAGCAAAGTGTCCTGGCCAGGTGGGGTCAGTTGATCACTGACAGCGTGAGAAGAGGCTAGAGGTCAGAGACTTCCTCAAGGGAGGAAGCTTTTGCAGTTGATAGTTTTAATGGCATGTGCATCAATCACTTATCCTGCTGATGTGCTCTCTGGTGCCCACTAGTGGTGATGGTTTGGGAAGCAGTGCTTTCTCTAGCACATTCACATGAGTGAAGCCCTAGAGTAGTGGTTCCCAAACTTTAACAACCTGTGAACTCCTTTCACAAAAACGTCAAGTCTCGCGAACCCCCTCCTAAAAATGAATATTTCCTGGGATTTTCTCCTTTACCTGAGTATAAATGATAAAACAGTGATCTTGGAAATATCAAATTTGTTTTTATAACATGCTCATTGCACACTATTTATACGTAATTATTATTTATCATTACAGTATTTTTATTACATTATGGAAACAGCAACTCTCTTCCAAAGATTTCACTTTCATAGCTTGTATCACTCTGAGTAAGCCTGTTATAAGACAAGGACTCCTTGATGAAATGTAGGAGATCAGATGTGAAACAGCAGGAAGGGATTTAAGAAGCCAACTCAGAGTTCCTCTGACACAAGCATTCAGGTCTTGAGCAGTCCAGGCAAACACACATTACAACAAAGCTTAAACTTGTTCTTCATAATCATTTTAAAAACATTAGCTGCTTATTTAATTTTAAAAACAGCAAAAATATCCACCTCCATTTCTTATAAGAAGTCTTGAAGTTGAAATATCCTCACTGTGATAGATACGCTTGCTTTGATCTGCTTAGCTCTTGGAAGTCCAGGGGCTCCAGGCTGCTGGCCCCATGCTGCCCGATGTCCCTAGGGACAGCTCTGTCCATCATTAAACAGATTTTTTCTGAGAACCCCCATAACATTTCAGGAACCCCCAGGGGTTCACAAACCCCAGTTTGGGAACCACAGCCCTAGAAAGAGAGTGAACTCAACTGCCTAGCCTTGGTGTTGAATATTCTGAGCTCTGGGATTGCAGTCAAAAGTCTAAGGCAGGGGTGGGCAAACTTTTTGGCCTGAGGACCACATTGGGGTTCAAAATTGTGCAGGGGGCTGGCCTCCCCCCCTATCTAACCACCACCCACTTCCTGCTCTCTGACTGCCCCCCTCACAACCCCAACCCATCTACCGCCCCCCCCGCTCCTTGTCCCCTGATTGCCCCCTGTGGAGACCCCCCCTCCAACAGCTCTCCCCATTGTCCTACCCCCTATCTAAGCCCCCCTGCTCTTTGTTCCCTGACTGCCCCCTCCCGAAACCCACCCACCCTAACCACCACTCCCTGGGACCCCACCACCTAAGCCCCATCCCGCACTTACCGTACTCAGCTAGGCGCTTCAGCCCAAGCGCAGGGCTCCACGGCTCGGCCCAGACGGCACCCAGCCCGGGAGCATGGGACCCCACAGCTCCCTGCACTCGACCCGACCCGGGAGCGCGGGGCCCCACGGCTCACCACGTCAGGTGATGCTGGCAGCCTATTACAGATGGAAAGCAGAGGCCAGTGCATCTCTAGGAACAAATCAAACGGGCCCACAGAGATCTTTGGATTGCAACATATTCCCCGGGTATTCCCTGTTCTCATCCTTTGGATACCAGAGACGTAGGGAAGGGGAAGGGGGACCAGAGAGGTCACGATCACTGCTGAACACCGCTCAGCCCACTGTGTATGTGAGCTCTGATGATTCTTTCCTTCTGCATAACAGTCCTGCAATTTGGATTCATCACCATCTTTGTAGCAGCTTGTCCTCTGGCGCCCCTTTTCGCCTTGCTCAACAACTGGGTGGAGATCCGCTTAGATGCACAGAAGTTTGTCTGCGAGTATCGTCGTCCTGTGGCTGAGCGGGCCCAAGGCATTGGCATCTGGTTTTATATCCTGGAAGTCATCACCCACTTGGCTGTCATCAGTAACGTGAGTAGCGCTGGGCAGCGAGGCAGAAGCCAGCTCTCAGCATTCAGACACAGCAAGCCACGTTGATGACACGCAATATAATCATGTAGCATCATGGTCTCGTTTGGCGTTTGAAGGCAGCCACTGAGCAGGCCAGTAGTGGGAACAGGGAACTGAAAGCCAGAACTTAAGAGAATGTCACTGAAATTCCACTTGGCAGATGAAAGTCCTTAGACATGATATAGTAACTGGAGCTCACACAGTGCTGTCATGTGTGACAGAACCACGCTCAGATTCAAGGGCTGCTGCAGCTCAGGCCTCTGGCTCAGTAACCCCTTGCTACTGTTGGATCAGCGTTACCTGATACAGCCTGCCCTGATGGGCTTCTCATCGCTGCAGCTTAATTCTCAAGCATGACAGGACTGGTTTCAGTGACCAGTGAGAGCTGTGCAGTATTGAAGGGTGTGTCTGCATTTGAAGAATAAAAGCTTGCAGCTATTATTGCTTGTGAGCAGTAACCCTGCAGGGATGGCAAGCCTCAATCCAAACTTTCACTGGGGACTTGCCTCAGTAGGAAGTGCAGGGTCAGAGTTTGAGTCACAACAAGGCTTCAGAGTCACAATGCTTAGCCTGACACTCAAGCAGGTATGCTGAAAAGGTGCATGGACATCCGTAATGTGGTAGCACTAGTTTTTTCCTCCTTATTTAGGCCTTCCTGATTGCCTTCACTTCAGACTTCTTGCCTCGTCTGTATTATCAGTATACCCGTGCCAGTGACCTGCAGGGCTATGTTAACTTCACCCTGGCATATGCTCCAAAGCACTTTGTCTCGCAGCACAATGTCACATGCAGGTAGGAGTCCCATCTTGGCTGCCTGGGGGGCCTCAGGACCAAGCTCCTTCCCATTCTCCATTTGAACTGCAGTCTCTGATTTTTCCTAGTGTTTGTTTTCTCTTCAGGATAGCCTTCTCTGTGGGGCCCCAGCCATGTTTGGAAGTGAAAGATGGGCTCCAGAAGGCACATGCTTTGTTTCCATTTAATCCTGCGTGAGACCTGTGCTAAAGTACTTCCCACCGATTATTCAGAGTGCTGCCCCATCCAGCAGGGGGTGGGAAAGGGAAGGAAGACCCAAAGGCTAGTCAGTTTATTAGGGGACAAAAGATACACCATTCCATAGAAACTCCCAATTTACAGCTGAGTTAGGAAGTGCAGCATTAGCTTCCCTAGGGGAGGATGGAGGATGGCATGGACTGCACCCTCAGCAAGTTTGCAGATGACACTAAAGTGGGAGGAGTGGCAGATACGCTGGAGGGTAGGGATAGGGTAGAGAGGGACCTAGACAAATTAGAGGATTGGGCCAAAAGAAATTTGATGAAGTTCAACAAGGATAAGTGCATTTAGGATGGAAGAATCCCATGCACTGCTACAGACTAGGGACCAAATGGCTATGCAGCAATTCTGCAGAAAAGGACCTAGAGATTACAGTGGATGAGAAGCTGGATATGAGTCAACAGTGTGCCCTTGTTGCCAAGAAGGCTAATGGCATTTTGGACTGTATAAGTTGGGGCATTACCAGCAGATCTAGGAATGTGATCATTCCCCTCTATTCGACATTGGTGAGGCCTCATCTGGAGTACTGTGTCCAGTTTTGGGCAACAAAAATGATTAGGGGCCTGGAGCCCATGATTTATGAGGAGAGGCTGAGGGAACTGGGATTGTATAGTCTACAGAAGAGAAGACTGAGGGGAGATCTGATAGCTTCTTTCAACTACCTGAAAGGGGATTCCAAAGAGGATGGATCTAGACTGTTCTCAGGGGTACCAGATGACAGAACAAGGAGTAATAGTCTCAAGTTGCAGTGGGGGAGGTTTAGGTTGGATATTAGGAAAATCTTTTTCACTAGGAGGGTGGTGAAGCACTGGAGTGGGTTACCCAGGGAGGTGGTGGAATCTCCTTTCTTAGATATTTTTAGGGTCAGGCTTGACAAAGCCCTGTCTGGGATGATTTAGTTGGGGATTGGTCCTGCTTTGAGCAGGGGGTTGGACTAGATGACCTCCCGAGGTCCCTTCCAACCCTGATTATTCTATGATTTAGGTGCCACTCACTTAATGAGCGGGGGTGCTCACCTCGTCATCCTCTTATTGTAAATCAATCTTCAAGGAACTTGAATGTGTTTTTTAACTGAGCTACTTCTACTCTGATTTACGTTGCTGCTACTTGCCAGTCCTGGAGGAATGGGCACATACTCCCTTCTGGAGAGTGGGCATTAGCCATGCCTTACCCAGACAGTTTATGGGCCAGATAAATGCCATCAGTTATTAATCCTTAAGAGTGATTACATATGTAGAGGAAGTCACAGAAGGCAAAGTTGTGGGAGTGAACCTACCAGTCGTTGCCCTGAGGACGCTGATATGCAGTCAAGAGGGCTCCTCTCTACCTACTGTGACCCCTCTAGGTGCAATGTCATCTTCTTTTCCCCAGGTATCGTGCATACAGGGATGAGAGTGGCAAGTACTCGCTAACCTATTGGAACCTACTAGCAATCCGCCTGGGTTTTATTATAGTGTTTGAGGTACCTCCCTCTTGTTTTCCTCAATCAATTCCCCCTGCCAAGGTTTTGTTCCTTTGCTGTCCCATTCCTCATTCTAAGTTCTTTCTTTCTACACTTGTCCCCAAGGCATGTACTGTCCTGCACTGCCTCTTTCCGGCCAGGGGGTTGAAGAACCCTTGTGGGGTTGAAGAAAATGTGCTCTCTGGGGGTCACTGCTTTGGTTCAAGTCCTTTAAGTGCCTGTCCCATTCCCTGCAGTGCTCCTGTTGCTTGGCTGAAAACTCCCCTCTGCATGGGTCAGGCAACTTCCATGTTGTTCCTTACTCATACGATCTTGCTTTGGAAAGAATCGGCTGTCTGATTGGACACAGTGCTCTTTTCCTCGTTTCCAGCATGTGGTTTTCTTTATTGCTCGTGTGATAGACCTGATGGTGCCTGACATTCCTGAGTCACTGCAGATCAAGGTGAAGCGTGAACGTTATCTGGCCAAGCAGGCACTGGCTGAGAACAAGGTAAATCTCAGGGCCAATGGTCTTTATTTTACAATGGGTTAGTCAGTAAGTGGTCTGTGAGCCACATCTGTACCATTAGATGCTTTTGAACAGACCCTGAAATCTTTTTATATACTCTGTAGTCTGAGTTTCTGTGGGTGTCCAACTGTCCAGGAAAATGTCAATATGAAATGCGCTGAAGTAACACCCTACACCTTTTGATCTTCACATGTTTCATTAGCAGCTGGGGGGGCTCCTTGATCATTTCTCCATGGTCATTGATAATCTCTTCACTCATTTCTGTTGCTCCCCAAGTTTTGTTGTGGCTCTAGTTTCTGGATAGGCTTATCTGCTATGTCAGTTCTGCCCCCTGTCTTAAAATTCCAGGCTTCATCAGTTACAAAACTCATACCTTCCTCCTTTAAACACAACTGATGCCAAAGCATCGGTTTGGGATAGTTCAGGGGTTTGAGCATTTTTCTGCTAAACCCAGGGTTGTGGGCCCCCTCCTTGAGGGGGCCATTTAGGGATCTGGGGCAAAAATCTATTAGATGATTGGTCCTGCTTTGAGCAGGGGGTTGGACTAGATGACCTCCTGAGTCCCTTCCACCCCTGATATTCTATGATCGCTATCTGTAGGATACCTCTCTAATGCTGTGGATATTGTCTTTTCTTCTTTTGATCCATTGCTGAGGTAGGCTCTCTTTGAGAGAGAGGACGTCAGAGCCACTTCCAGTACTATGCAAACAGCACCCAAGGACTGGGAGCTAGATGGGGTGCATGAAAACCAGGAGCCTACCCCAGTGCAGCTGATGACATCTACACACACATTAGCCACTAGTCCTGAAGTTCATCCGCAGCAGTAGTTTGAGCCTGAAGCAGAATCCCCCTGAATTGCTGCTGAATTCATTTTAAAACACAATAAATAGTGACTGCTTCTGTGTGGGTGTGAATGAAACTGAGTTCAGCTATGGACTATGTGATTTCTAGCACTCTCCTTGGGAAGAGATGGACACAACTTGACTGAGTCTTGGGGGGGGGGGGGGGGGCGTCTCTATGTAAGAAACCTTGCAGAGGAATGAATTTTTGTGAAATTTCAGACTGGATGGTGGTATTTTCATGGATAAATAAAGCACTCCAATTAATAGTAGTGACAGGCATACTTGAAAACCAGCAGTGCTCTAAAATGAGACACCTGGCAAAAGGCTGGAAGAAGAAATTCACAGAATGTCATCCAAAGAAGTTTCTTCTTGTTCTGAGCTATGCTAGAGGGCAGGTGGGCTATGTCTCAGCAGGCAAGAGGGTGGTGTGTGGGACAGCAGTACTTCACACTGAAATGAAGCAAGTCCCACTACTCCAGTGAGGTGGGAAACAGCAATTCACCAGGCTTTGCTTACACAGGTGCAGCAAGGCCTTAAGGGAAGTCTAACAACCACACCATGTTGTCAGACAAGAACAAACCTCACTCCCCCCACACCCCTTACCACAGCAAGGAAGCTTGGAATTATGCACTCGTTCTCTTACAGAGGAAACAGGGTACTAGCTAGGGTTCTTTACAGTGGTAGGCAGGGAGAGGGGGTTCTGAGGGCACCTACTACACTAGTGCTGGGTTTGTTAATACCTTTTCCTTCCTGGTTAGTAGGTAGTAACTTCAGACAGGCACCAACTGACAGCTTAAAGCCTGAAGGAACTGACAAAGGCTACATTAGCCCCTACCCTGATGAACATGGAGAAGCACACTCTTCACAAAACAGGGGCAGAGAAATACAACACTCCAAGCTGTTTCAGGTTTTTATTTTAGAATTTATAAAATTCCAGTGTCATCCATACTCATGAGCCTTTTTACATGTTTGCATATAGTCTCCAAATTCTAAAGTTAAGGCCAAGGGATCATTGCCATGGAAACATACACTATGGAAGACATTGAAAATAAAGGAAATGGAGTATATACCAGAGCATCTGCTACAGACTGAGGGGCAGCAGGAGACAGTACTAGGTACAATCACTTCATGACTGTTAGCATGTAGGGGACCCTGAATTTAACTCAAGCCAAGCTGGACAACTGATGAGGTTTTTTTGGGGGGAGGGGGGAGGAAGAGTGGGGGAAGAGGAGGATGGCAGGTTTGATGACCTCAAGATCTACCCCTTCCCCACCTGGGTTGTCTAGCCCTTTTCAAAGTCCCTTTAGTTGGCAAGGAGGGAATTAGGGCACTACCCTCATTTGGTCAGCCACCCCTTTTAGACACCTAGCATGGGGCTGAATCATGGTCAAGTTAGTCACCACTGCCTTTGCATAGCCCTGGGATCTGGCTTGTTCAGTTGCTTACAGTGCAGCGGAGAATTGCGGTCAACAAGACATTTTGGTGTCTGACTTCTGGGCTAGAGGCCTCTTCCAAGGAGGGCCAAAGCAGAGGGGGTTGGGGGGAAAAAGAAGAAATGTTAGTATTTTTAAGCCTCATTTTTGACACAGATGCAGTACTGGGAACAGCAAGAGAACTGGGGCCAGCCTTTCAACATATGACCCATACTCTACTCAGCATTACTAGGGAGACAGTGGGGATGTGCTTGCAGAAGAGCTAAAGCTGTAGGGATATGGAGGTAGGAAAGGAGGACACCTCACATCCCCTCCACACCCCCACAATTTCTCTCGGTGGCTGAGGAAGCAGCTCACTTGAGAAGCCTCTTTCAAGCAAGCTGTGGCAGTGCTTAGGGTTCAGCAGCTCAGGGGCCAAGCTGCTATAGTACTGAGCATGGGATTTGCTAAGTACAGTGGCGAGTCCTGGGCCTCTGTTCTCCCCATGCTCTCTGCCACGATGTACTTCAGCACAGCTTGATTTTCTCTAGCTCAGAGCTGACATGCAACCTGCTTCTCTTCCCTCTCAAGAGCACACCTGTCTTCTAGCTCAGAGTCCTACAACTCTGAGGGGGTGGAAGCATGTGTTACCATAACTTTGCTCAGATGGGTGGGTGGGTAGTTCTATGTTTCCAACATCTACATATGCTGATTGATGCTCTCCCCACACCTGGTACAGATAATTCGGCTATGGACCCCACACTGAGATGAGCAGGTTAGTAGTAGTGCTGATACTCTAGACTAGGAGACCACCCCCAGGTTGGTTTTTGAGGTAGAAAAAAGGCAATAGCAAATAGCAAAAAATTCCCTACCCCATGTGGCCAAATGCTGTCCAAGGGAGGGTGAAATTATGTAGCGTCAGCATTGCAATTCCCATCAACTGGCTCTTGGGCTATGTTACCATAGCAACCTGGCCTGACCCAAATTCTGTTGCACCCCATAATACTGTCATGTCCTGGCTCTGACCAGCTCTGCTGCTGTTGGGAAGAACAAATAAGGGGAGACAGGGGAACACAGGGAAGTAGCTGTGTTTTTACTCTCACATGTTGGAAGACTCATCAAGTGTGCATGTGAGAATCTAGGCTCTCAATGCTACACATGGACATGCTCAGTGCCACATATCACTCAAAGGCTTTTCTACTTGACCAGGGGATCCCTTGTGTCACTGCTGGTCCCTTCTGGTGTTGTTGCTTCTACAGATTATTGTATTGTTCCTTAAGCAGTTTCTAATCTTTAGACTCTTAGCTTACTCCCCACACCCACTATCACTCAGATGGATTTTTGGCAGTTCAAAGGAAAAGCTGATTGCACTCTACGATAGTAAGGTAAGGCCCGGGATAAACACAAAGGAAAAAGGGAAAACATTTTGGCTTTTTAGAAAGTCAAGGAAATTTATTTCCTGAGGTCATGAGACAGGAAGTTGATTCCTAGCCACAGTAAAGGAGGTCTCCTAATGAAGGCTGGAGTGCCTAGCAAGACATGCTCAAGGTATCTGATCACTGTCACCACGTCGGCAGTTGTGAAGCTTAGCAGATGAAAGTCACTTATGACATTTCAAACAAAAAACTGTCTGAATCAGAGTGGAAAGCTTGGGGGAAGGTAGGGAGGGGAAAAAAACCCAATCCATTTATAGTAGGTCCTAAACCCCGTAACAACAGACAAGTAGAATGGGTTCGAGCACTCCACACAGCATTAGGAGACCTCACAGGGCAATTTACTTGTGGTCCAGCCGCTGGGTCAGAATTCAAACAGGAAGTATGTGTGGCAGGTTAGTGTCAGGTCAGCTGGCTGGAGGAGATGTTTCTGCTTCCATTATCGTTTGGGGCCCCAGGGAAGAGTCTTGGGGGCCACTTGAGCCCCAAAGCTGGGGAAATCTTCAGAACTGCTCATATCAGGGGCCTAGAGCAAAGAAGAGAGAATGGTCCAAGTTATATAGGCTCGCTGCAGTGCTATACAAACACTCAAGAAGCTCAGAGAAACTGTAGCATTCAAGAAATACCTTCATGTTGTGTTTACACATGAGATGTAATGAACAGGAGAGGACAACTGTTGCAAGGCCACATATGGAAGTGTGTTTAGGATATCAAAGTTATTGAAAGGTGCAGAGGACAAAGGACAGTACAGCAACAAGGTTTTAAAAAGGACCCATGAAAACAGCAGGTAAGTCACTAAGATGGGCACAAAAGAATCATGCTCTGAATTAACCTAATCAGTTTAGAGTATCAGGGAAACCGATTCTGCAGAAAGGTCAGGAGGACAAGTATAGTTTGCCCAGTTTCCTCAATGGCACCAGGTGTACCCTAATACTGAAATGCTATCCTCCATGTTCTACTACTCATCACTGTAGTCTGCAGTAATATTGAAGTATTCCTGCTAACAGGCAAGGCTTTTCTGTACAGTGGCAAGGGAAATACTAGCTGGGTCAGAGGTTCTTGACCCCCCTTAATTTCTATGGCTCAGGCTAGCTTTAGAACTGAGACTTGCCACGTCCTCAATGCACCCCATGAGGACGAAGTGGCCAAAAAGAAGCTATTGGGTTTAGTACCTTATCCCCTGCCTTTCAGATAATGGTCAGAAGTGCCAAGCACAGCTGCTTTGGGAAGCACTCTCTGCTCCAGGGGCTGTGGAGGCTAGCAGCTCTTTTCAGAGCCTCTACTGGGGGATTCTGTTGTTTCTAACAGAGGGGTGACAGCAGCAGGGGAAAAATGGGCAATTTAGAAAACCAACATACTAACATCTAGTGGCCAAGCACAATGTGGGCAAGTTCTCCAGGTGATGAGAGAGACTGATGACACTCCCCAATTATCAGGAAAGGCCTAGAAATCCACTTAAAAAAATGGAAAGAACAGGATTCAGAAAAAGTTACCTACTTTTCATAACTGTTGAGATGAGTTGATGTCCATTCCATTCTAGATGTGTGTGCGCGCACATTTACATGCACAGTTGTCAGAATTTTTTGCCTTAGTGGTATCTGCAGGGTCAGCTGTGGTGCCCTCTGGAGTGCTATGCTCATGCAGCAGTATATCAGGGGCTGCTCGCCCTGCGCCCTCTCAGTTTCTTCTTGGTGGGCAACCCCAAGAGGGGTAAGTGGGTGGACAACAGAATGGACATAAGCAATACATCTGAAAGAACAGTTACGAAAGGGAGGTAACTTTTCTTCAGATGCTTGCTCATGTTGATTCATAACTGACTCACAAACAGTATCTGTAGAGGTGGGCCTGGAATTCACAGCTGTGTGGCTTGCAATACTGCTCTACTAAAGGCAGCATTGTGCTGGGCCTGCTGAGTAGGCGCATAATAGGATGTGAAGGTGTGGACAGATGACCAGGTAGCAATTCTGCAGATACTTTGGATCAGCACCAGGCCAGAAAGGCTGCTGCTGAGGCTTGCACCCTGGTTGAATGGGTGATCACAACTGCCAGTCGAGGCACTCTCACCTGTTCATAGTAAAAACGTACATACAGGTGGTGATCCATGGTGATACATTCTGGGTGGCCACAGGAAGGCCCTTCATCTGGTCTGCCACTGTGATGAATAGCTGCACTGATATATGGAATGGCTTAATCCTTTTTGTGTAAAAGGCTAGCACTCTCCTGATGTCCAGAGTGTGTAATCTATGGTCCTCATCTGATTTTTGAGGTTTTGGAAAGATGACTGGTAAGTGTATGTCTTGGCTGGTATGAAACTGAAATTACTTTGGGCAGGAAAGCTTGGTGCTGCCACAGCTGGACCCATATAGGACAGCTCTGAGGTGAGTGCCCTACTCTCAGAAACCCTACAGGCTGACATTGCCACCAAGAGAATTGCAGCATGTAGCCCAGAGATGATATACTGAGCACTCCACGGTTTGAAGTTACTTGCGACCATACTGACTGGAAGTGATGCAGGAGGTCGAGGAAGGAGTAGGAAGGTGGATTCTGAGAACTGACTGCAGTGCCATCCTTGAATGCACCTTAAAATGAGTGCTTCTGGCCCCCCTGGTGTTTTGCTGGGCCACGTTGAGTGAGCGAATGGGAGGTGGAGCGGTGACAATGACTGAGCCCTCCCTCACCCTCTCTTTTCCTCTTGAGAGCTTTGCTGGAGAGGCCAAGACCTAGGAGGCAGCTGGAATTGCTTTCTTGCCCTTGATCTGCATACGCCACAAAGTGGCTCGAGAATCCTCGAGTCCATGCAGCTCCACATCTGTTTGCTCTGAAAAGAACCCATTGCCTTCAAAGGGAAGGTCCTGGATGGAGGACTGCATCTGCTAGAACGGACCCAAGGATTGAAGCCAGGAAATGCACCGTTGTAACTACAGCCAAAACAAAGACTCTGGCCACATCCCAGGCCATCTGGAGAGAGCCCCTCACCACCATGGTACCTTTCTCCAGGAAGATAGCAAACTTCTGAAGCAGGGAGTCTGAATTCTTGAGTGAGTCCCACAAGTTACAAATGTGTCTCCCCAACAAAGTCTGGTGGTTCAATACTCTGAACTGAAAGCTGGTTATAGAATAAAACCTTCTTCCAGCAAGGTCCAGCCTCCTGCTGTCTTTGTTTTAATACATGGAACACACTTGGCCTTGCCTGTGCCTTTCGTTGGTTGCAGATACGATTAGCAACCCGGGAGGCGGATGAGTATACAAATATTTGAAAGCATTAGCAGGGACAAAATATTTTTTATCCTGCCCACCTCCAAGTGGGCAGAAAAGACTGGATTTGACATAGGGCCTTGGCTATCTTCAAAATCCCCTCATGTACCAGCAGTGTGTCCCGTGATGAGGCTGCCACTGTTAGAATGTTGAACAAGTTACATGATTGCTCCGTGAGTTCCTCCAAGCCCAAGTTCGAGGCCACTCTTTCAAGGAGGGCTTGGTATTCGTTAAAGTCATTGCGGGGACCGATGTGTGAGGGCTCTGCTATTGCCTCGTAGTACAACTACAGACAATGACTGCACCACTGGGGGATGGCCTAGGGCATTGTCCCCCATAGGGGAGGGTTTCGTTGCAGTGGACACCTACCTCAGCATTGGAGTCCGTGCTGCTCACTGGGTCTGGCACCATTGTTGCAAGAGGTTGCTTCTCCAAAGCAGGAAGGTAGGAATGGTGCGAGAAGGGCATCACCATCAACTGCATGCCCCATGCATTTCAATAGGGCCATTGGTTTGTCCACTGACGCGGCTATCATGCTGGCACTGTGGGAGATGACAGTCTCTGGTGCTGACAAGATTTGCTGCTGCCATGGCAAGGGACTAAAGTTTCGCTCTGACTTAGAGGAGTTCCCCTCCAGAGACTATAGATGCTTGCGTCTGGTGGCTGACCATAGGCATCAGGGAGTGGCGCCTCAAGTAAGGTGATCAGTGCCCCTCTGAGTTCTGGTGCAGGGCATAGAGATCAGTGCCAGGAAGGTGAGATGTCCTGTACCAGCAGAGACCTGTGCAGGGACATTAGCTGGTGAAAGGACAATCAGTGCTGGGAGTACAGAGGCAGATGCCTCACTGCAGGTGATCAGAAACAGGTTGCGGAATCAGGGACTTCTGTCGTGGAATGCTCTGGAAAGGGACGACGTTCAACTGCCCTCTGAGTTGGTCTTATGGCTGGCTTACCCTTAGAGCAGGGAGCCTTACACCATTTCCAGTGTGCTGGAAAGGCTCTCTGGTACCTAGCTGCCCGGAAGGCCTGGATGTCAAAAGGTACAAGCAAGCGCCAGGAGTGGGATCCCTCAGGGCTGGTGGGGATCCAGCTTGAGAGGTACCTCTTTGAGGCTCCGGAGTAGGCAGAAAGCCCCATTCCTTGTTGGGTGCTGGGAAGCCTCACTTTTCAGAACTCTGTCAGGCAGAATGCTCTTTACCGACGCCGAGGTGCAGAGTCAGAGCAGGAAGGCTCTGACGCCGGATGAAGTGCAGTCTCCATAAGGAGGGGACCGTAGATGAATGTACTATTCCTTTTGAGTTTGGATAGAAAGTTCTTGCAAATTCAATACCTGTCCTTTATGTGCAAATCTCCAAAGCACTTTAGGCAGCAGCTGACAGGCACAGGTCTATTGCAGGCTGAACAAGGTTCGAAACCCCGGGGACTGGGGCATGCCTCACACCAGGGCAAAGTCCCTGCTAAGGCTAACTCTTATAACACCACACCTAATTACTAACAACAATATACAAAGAAAAAACAGACAACAGATGCTGGGGAAAACAGTTATCCAGTTGCCAGGCAAGGGGAAGTTGCTCTGACCAACCATCAGGGACGGGAAGGAGGAACTGAGGACATTAGGCCAATGACGACTCCTATACCAGCACATGAGTGTGGCACTCCAGAGGGCACCATAACCAGCCCTCTGGATACCACTAAGACAAAAAATTTCAACATCCGTGCACATGGGCATGCACACGGGCATGCACACACCTAGTATGGAATGGACATGAGAAAGCACTCCGAGAACAACAGTGATTACTCCCCAATGAACAGTGAGATGACCTTCAGGTTGACACCCTGGCCATGTGGAGTCCATGGCACAGGAACAGGCTCTGGGAAGCAGAACCTCTGGAGGTGCAATAGCAAAAGGAGCACTCACCTTCTCATTGTTGCCAGCTGCCCAGGGGGCATCTCTCACCACAAATCCCTTGGATGGGGTCTTAGATTCCTCATGTGTGGAGGGTTTCATGTATACCTGCATCGCCTCATTGTCCACCACATCGGCTAGCTGCAGACAGACAGTAGTGCAGGGAGAGAGGTTCCTCTCTTTGTATGTTGAAGTTCCTTGTGTTCCCTACTTGGTCAGAGTCTCCCCTTCCCCACAGCATCAAACAGCGATTGCTGCCAGTAGCTGTGTACGACTAGCATGTTGCACCCCTCAGACAGGCAGATGACACCCATTTGATTGGCTGCTCTATTCATTCATTTAAAACCTCTCACTTCAGTGGCATGTGGCAGTGGTCACATAGGCTGCCTTGATACTGCTTCACAGGTCAACACCTACTCAAACTTCTGACTTCTAGGGACAGTTGCACAGAACAGCTGAAATTGCCATGTGCGCAGTGTCAGAGACACAGATGAAAGAAGGAAAAATGCTAGATTCCTCTCCCCACAAGTGGCAGGAACCAGAGAGATCTGGACATTCAGTGATCATTATCATGCAACAGTACACCCATATTAGAGAGCTGAGCTCCCTGCGCACACACAGCAGGGACTTCTAGTTTTTAGGCCCATAGTTAACTTCCTTGGTAGTGGAGACTAACTGGGTTGTTTGTGCTACAGACCAGAGCCATTCTTCTGGCCTTCACTTCCCTGCCTCCTCCACTACTCACATATTCCTCCTCCAGGTTCAGGATATGATCGATTGCTTCCTCCACATTATCAGGCAGCCCGGTCACAGTCACACAGTTGGGGTCAGATGCGCCGCTCTGGGGGAAGCGGATATCTACCTGCAATGCAAGGCACAGCAGTGGGTTTTAGAGGTGCACCCAGCCCCTCTGGTGGCTCATCGTTCTGGAGGTCAATGGCTAGGCTGCAGTGATGACTCACAGTCCAAGGGTTTGTTTGCACTGGACCATACCAAACCCCGCTGGGGACTATGTTTCCAGTACAAGGGAGCACTGAGCTGGAACCCATACACAGCAGAAAGCCTCATTCCCAACAGAACGGAGTCTGATCAGCTTGGGAGCAGAGAGAGCTGACCCTTCTCCAGCTACTGCTGCCATTTGCTCCTCTGTCAAACTACTGGTAATGCTGCGTCAGGACACTAGACTGTTGGCAAAAACCAGAAGGGTTCTAGTGAGCTTCCAGGATTCATCAGCAAGTCTCAGCTTGTTTTGGACACTCCAGAGCTCCATGGACAGAGTGGGGCTCAAGATGCCACAATTTCCTCTTTAAAGAGGAGCTTTCCAGCCTTCCCAGTTTCCAAGAGACAGAAGGCAAGTGCAGGTCTGCAGCCTGACACAGACTCAGTGGTCTGAGCTCCCACCAGGGGTGTCAGAGGGCTTTTCATGGCAAAGTTAAAGGACAGATGCAGCATCAATGATGTTCATTATTTTACTGCCAATCATTTCAAGGGACAGCCCACTAAAGCCTTTCTTCCAAGAGCCCAAACAATCCTAATGCTGCCTGAACAGGTGCGTGGCCTGTTGCCGGTCTGCTGGAAGGTAATCCGGTATTACAGTCTAGAACAGAAGTGTCTCCCACACATTCCAAGGGACCCAGCTGTGCTTTCAACAGGAAAATCTGAACCCACTGAAAGTGTTAAAGATAAGGGCATCAAACACTGAATCCAACAGTAAATTCGATACAGAGCATATGGGACTCTTTGGATTTTTGTTTATCTATAGCTGCCAGATTCCCCAGTGGCCTTGCAGAGCTGAGTATCCAGGACCCTGGAAATGTCAAACTCCCCTCAGATAGGTGTCTAGATGATAGCACTGGTTCCTCACAGGCTCCAAGCAGGGGTACCAGAAGACTATTGTCACATCACTTTTAAAAGCCATAAGAGTGAGTGTGGTGGGAGAGAAAGAGGAGTGAGCAGGGGGCAGGACCTTGGAGGAAGGAAGGGACAGTGTGAGATCAGGGCCTTGCGGATAAGGGACAGGCCTCAGTGGGGGCCTGAACCCCCACTTTTAGGAAGCTTCTGCCACTCCTGGCTCCATAATCGATGACAAGGTAGCATGTAAAGCTGTTCCCTCTCACTGGGAAGAGCCATTCAGCTTAGGCCTGAAAGTGTGAAATGATCAGACCATCGTGATGGACAAGTGCCACTCACAGGAATATCAGGGTTGGATGGGACCTCAAGAGGTCATCTAGTCCAACGCCCTGCTCAAAGGAGGACCAATCCCCAACTAAGTCATCCCAGCCAGGGCTTTGTCTAGTCCAGAGGTGGGCAAACTACGGTCTGTGGGCTGGATGTGGCCCGTGGGACCATCTTGACCAGTCCACTTGAGCTCCCAGCCATGGAGGGCTGCTCCCAGCCCCTTCCCGACCTTCCCTGCTCTCTGGAGTCTCAGCGCACCACATGGGGCTGCCCGCTCCTCCGGGAGAGTGGTGCAGTATGTCTAGCTCCCGCCGGGCCATCAGCTGGTAAAGAGGCAGTCAGGGGGCTGGTTGGAGGGGGGCGGAGGTTCTGGGTGGAGAGCGGTCGGGGACACTGGATAGGACATGGGAGTCCCAGGGGGTCTGTCAGGGGGTGGGGGTGTGGATAGGGGCAGTCAAGTGACAGGGAGCAGGGGGAGCTGAGAAGAGGATGGGGTCCTGGGATGGCAGTTAGAGTGTGTGTGGGGGCGGTCGCTAGAGGGGGCAATCAGGGGACAAGGTGCACAGGGGCATAGATGGGGCTGGAGTCTAGGAGGTAGTGGTTAGGGTGGGGGGGTCTTGAGAGCGGGCAATCAGGGGACAAGGAGTGGGGGAGTTGGATGGGTCTGGGATTCTGGGGGGGGGGCAGTCAGGGGGCAGAAGCAAAAGGGGGTTGGGGAGGGGGCAGGGCCAGGCTGTTTGGGGAGGCATAGCCTGACCCGACTCTCCGTCCAAGTTTTCAAACCTGATGTGGCCCTCGGGCCAAAAAAAGGTTGCCCATCCCTGGTCTAACTTGACCTTAAAAACCTCTAGGGAAGAAGATTCCACAACCTCCCTAGGTAACCCATTCCAATGTTTCACCACCTTCTTAGTGAAAAAGTTTTTCCTAATATCCAACCTAAACCTTCCCCACTGCAACTTGAGACCATTACTCCTTGGTCTGTCATCTGGTACCACTGAGAACAGTCTAGATCCATCCTCTTTGGAACCTCCTTTCATGTAGTTGAAAGCAGTTATGAAATCCCCCCTCATTCTTCTCTTCTGCAGACTAAACAAACCCAGTTCTCTCAGCCCCTCCTCCTAAGTCATGTGCTCCAGGCCGCTAATCATTTTTGTTGCCCTCGGCTGGACTCTTTCCAATTTTTCCACATCTTTCTTGTAATGTGGGGCCCAAAACTGGATACTGGCAGAGGTAGCTAAAGAAAAAATTACGGCTTAGCCCTGGGAACAGCGTAGAGGGAACACACAGAAGCCGGTCTGCCAGATTAAATCCACCCAGGCCACAGACACTCAGGATATATCTACACAGCAAGTGACCACCTGCAGCTGTTCCATGTCAGCTGACCGGCGTTCAGGCTGCAGGCCTATGAAATTGCATGGTAGCAGTTTAGGCTCAGGCTGCAGCCAGGGCCCGCCAACCTGAGCATCTACCCTGCAGTTAAACAGCTCTGTAGCCCCAGCCAACTGCAGGTATTCAACTGCAGTGTGGACACAGCCTAAGCCTTACGCTGCTTTAAGCCATTCACAGTTGTGGTGTCCAATTAACTCTGCTGCCTGGGGTGTATGTAGGGGCCACAGGTCTATCTACACCCTGGCATGCAGCCCTGGCTCAGACTAGAGTAAGCACAGGAAAAGAACAAAGCCTGTGCAGCTAGACAGGCTGGGGCCTTGCCTCCCATCACCTGACTCCTGTGCACAGCCATTTCCGGCTCAGTAACAGTCAACCCCACAGAGAGATGCCCCATAACACAGCAGCACTATCATCCCTCCAGCCTTTGCAGCCCAGCTCAGGGTTTCACAGAGGGCAGAAAGCATGGCCATTAAGAGCACCAAAGTCCTAGGTCTGAAGTAGTTCAAGCTACCTCAGCCACTGTATAGCAGCCCCAGCAATGGAGCCAGCATACTCTGTGCCCACCTTGAACTCATCCATGATTTTGCGGATGGCTTTGCCCCGTGCTCCAATGATGCGGGCATGAACACGATGGTCCAGAGTCACATCCTCAGACACCATCTGCTCCAGCTCACCCACAATCTTCATGATGGCATCTCGGGCTGCCTCGGTATTCTTCTCATAGCCAGTTATGGTGATCTGATCCTGGGACTAAGAAAGCAGGTGGGGGAAGATGTTAGAACGGAGTTGCTGGGAGCAAACCCATCCTAGACTTCTTAGAGAGATGCCTTTCACAGTCAGACAATACTACAGGAGACACTGGGCTGGAAACCAAGTGTAGTGTCAGACTGGCTGCCTGGGACAGGCTCAGGGGTGGTTTTTCCTTTGATCAGCATTTTGCAGTGAGTAGATGCTGGAAACGTCATGTGTGCTCTACTCAAGAGCCCAGAGCCTCTATTATGCCCCAGAAGGCTTTATCCCCCTCCAATCCTCACCTGGTTTTCATCATCCTTATCCGGAAACTGGATGTTGACCTCATGCTCTGTGCGGATCTGGGTGATCACTGCCCCCTTCCTTCCAATAATTTTAGGGTGGTATTTGGGGTCCACAGTAACAGTCAGCTTGAAGCTTCGCAAGGCCTAGAATGAGAAGGGAGACCCCCTTGAGCACGATAGCAGATTATACACCGAGGTTTGACCAATTAAATCCATTCCTGCAAATGTCAAACTTCCACCTCCATCTCAAGTATCCTGCCTATAAGGGGACACCACACATTTAGGCAGATTTTGGAGGCGTATTCTGCTCTTTTGTGATATGCCCCAGGTTGTCCCACAGTAGCTGCTCTGGGTGGGACATAAATGAGCATATGTGCATGACTGTAGTAGCTGTGTGCACATCTGTCATTGGCCTGTGCTTCTGTTGAGCCTCTGCTCATTTACCCATAGCGCCTGGCTCAATGACAGCTCCTTGTTGTTCTGGGGACTGGAGAGAGAAAAACCCAACAGAGCAGAGGAGCCAGGGAGGATGACCAAACTACCACACTTCATGTGAAGAGGGTAGAGAATGGGACTTGGAAGCATTCCTCACAGAGAATGATGAAAAGCTATTGGGTGAAATTCTGGTTCCACTCAAGTTAATAGCAAAACTGCCCGGATGACTTCTGCTGGCGAAGATTTCACCCCATTGTCGATAAAGCAGATTCCACCTCCAGGTCAGATGGAGAGTGCTGACTCACAAGCCACTGGCCAGACTAGTTACTGTATGCCTTGTGTCACTGCAGAAAGATTTCCCTATTCCAAATGCCTCACCTATTTGGGATTTAAACACAAACTGGACAGTCTGATCACTACCTTTCCATCAGCTCACACTGCACAGCTGGGCTATTTAGAATCCACTTGATCTTTTTAATTCAAGTTACATTTGAGTAACAAAGTGGAGTGGCCTCTTACCATCAGGTTAGCAGCTACCGAGGCTGTAACTGCCACACTTACAGTGCAGCAAATTGGGTTATGGGAAATTGTAATTCAGCCTTCAAATTCACTTGAGGCAGAAGCAAACAAGCCTTTGTAACTCAAAATTCCTCCTTTTAGGCCAAGAAAGCTGCCTCCAATAGTGCTGCAGAGTCCAATCTCTATGAGCTTCTACTTTGCTGTCAGCTAGATGAAGTTGCCCTGGAGGCCACAGATCATTTTCACATTACTTCCCAGGTTCAGAGGGCAGTGTCCAGCTGTCAGACAGCAGAGGGGGGTCTGAAAGGCTGATCCCATGTGCCTACCCTAAAAGCTCAGATGTCAGGCTAAATACACACTACTTACTACGTTCTGCCTCTATACATCCTCTGATATCACTGACTCCTTTACACAAAGCTAGAGTCAACACTTGGGCTGGAGGTGGGGGACTGGTTCTCCTAGGAGCAAGAAGGACAGGGGTGCAGGCTGTGGGACTAGGGCTTACCCGATCTTCTAGCTCAGCCTGCAGTTCCTTCACTCTCTCCAGAAGCCCAGCCTTCGCACGGTCCAAGTTTGCAGCAAGCCCAGTGATATTGATGACATCAGACCGAAGCTCATGGGCAGGGACTTGGATGTTCACCTAAAGGACAAAACACTTATTGTCACTTTGGGCCAATGGACCCACCCTACAGCCAGTCCACACACCACCTCTTCACTGACGGAGGGAAGAACCTGAGGTTGCAGCATTACTGTCATGGCCACCACCACCATCGAACCAAAGCAACTTCAATTCAGCACTGTGTGACTAGTTCCTGACTGTGCAGCTAGTGTGCGGTAGCTCTTGCACCAAACTAGGGAGGTCTGGGAAATGGAAAGTTTGAGCAGCACGGTCCTGTTGCTACCAGTACACATAGGAATGGCCAGTCTTGGTAAGGCAAAAGGTCCACGTAGTCCAGTATTCTGTCTGACAATGGCTAGTACCAGTTGCTTCAGAAGAGCCCTGCAATAGGCAGATGTGGAATAACCTGCCTCCAGGGCATCAATGAGGAGGCTGCAGAAATCAAACACTGGTGCCATTCTGTCCCAGGTGGATTCTAACTGCATCTCATGGATTTTAAGGCCAGAAGGGACCATCATGATCATCTTGTCTGACTTCCTGCACATTGCAGGCCACAGAACCTCACCCACCCACTCTTGTAAACAGGGTGGGGTCGGATTTAAATCACTAGTCACGAAAACTCAATCTAATCATGGATTTCTACATAAAAGTGCATTCTTGTGAAGAATATGTATTAAGGTTATAACAACCAACTCCTCAGAGATAGATGTAGGTTTCGTTTTTAGAAAGTACACACTATACATTTCTAAAGTGATTTATTTTGAAAACTTTTCTAGTTTGAATTCATCTTAAACATGGGAAACCAGAATTGCACACGGTATTCCACGTGAGGTCTCACCAGTACTGTCCCAGGCAGCCAATCTGACACTCCACTTGGTTTCCAGCCCAGTCTCTCCTGTAGTATTGTCTGACTGAAATGGTAATGACACTTCAGTCTCTACCGGAAATATTCAACGGATGCACCCTAGGACTGTATTAGCTTTTTTCCATAGCTGCATCGCATTGACAGCTCATAATCATCCTTTGATCAACCAGTACACCCAGGTCTTTCTCCTCCTCTGTAACTTACAACTAATCTGTCTCCACGTTATAGAAAAAAATCTTGTTATTAATCCCTAAAAGCATGATCTTGCACTTCACACTGTTAAATTTCATCCCATTTACATTACTCCAGTTTACGAGGTCATACAGATCTTTTTGTGTGATATTCTGATCCTTCTCCGTATTAGCAATCCCTCCCAACTGTGTGTCACTCAAATTTTATTAGCACACTCCCACTTTTTGCACCAAGATGAGCAATAAAAGTGTTTCATAAGATTGGTCTCAAGACCAATCCCTGAGAAACTCCACTAGTAACCTCCCTCCAGCCTGACCACTCACCTTTCAGTATGACCTGTTGTAGTCGCTTCTTTTACCAATTCCTTATCCATCTTTCAAGTCTCCTATTAATCCCCATGTTGTCCAATTTAACTAATAATTTCCCCTGTGGACTGTATCAAATACAATACTAAAATCCAAGTAGATTAGATAGATTGCATTTCCTTTGTCTAATACAGTGATTCTCAAACTTTTGCATTAGTGACCCCTTTCACACACCAAACCTCTAAGTGTGAGCCCTCCCCTTATAAATAATTTTTTTTATATGCAACTATTATAAATGCTAGAGAAGCAGGGTTTGGGGGGGTGCAGGCTGATGGCTTGCAACCCCGTATGTAATAACCTTGCAACTCCCACGGGGTCATAACCTCCAGTTTGAGAGCTTTGGTCTAATAGATCAGTTATCTTAAAGAAGGAGATCAGGCTGGTCCAGAACCATTTACCTTTCGTAAATCCATGTGGTATTTTATCCCAGTCACCATTCACCTCTGTCCTAAACTATTTTCTCTTTCAAAATCATCACAGAAAGATTGTGACATTTGGGAATGATTCAGTTCAGAACCTCAGTGCATAGCCCATTCCTCCCACTCCTGGGGGAAGGGGAGGAGGGAATCAAAGACTCGTGTTCTTATTGCAGCTTCCTAGTGACTGAATCAAACAAAGACTCATTGTCCAGTACCTGCCATACCAGTGACACAGTAGTGAGTGCTAGGGCCATGGATTTGGCCATGTTCCTGGCACTCCCAAAAGGCAGTATTCACAGCTACAGGATCTCAGATCCAGGGAAGGCAGGGAGACAAAACCTGGCTTACTTCAAACTCATCCATCATTTTGCGGATTCCACTTCCTTTCTGACCAATAATGTAACGGTGAAGGTCAAAGGGTACTTCCACCTCAGTGGTGACAGGAACCAGAGCCTGCATCGGGGAGAAAGAGCAGAGTTTACCCAGCAGAAACACTTTGCAGAGTCAAGGGCCAGATTTCTCCCAAAGCCTTTTGAATGGCAGCCCTGCTGTGATTCAGATTAGCCACACTTGTACTGAAAGGGAGAGATATCTGACACTTCCTGAATCCCCCAGAGTTGAATACATTTAATCAAAAGATCATTAAACCATTGATTAGGAAAGAGACCAGGGAGTCTTCATGGGTAGGTCAAGAAGAACGCCTAACAACAGCAGTGAAAGCTATGAGACTGTACTGGATACTAAAGAATACACTCAGAATTAACAATGGTGCCTCCTCTGGAGTACAGTGCCCCATTTTCACAGTCTCATCTTAAAATATAGTGAAGGCTGGAAAGGCCCAGAAGA
Source organism: Dermatemys mawii (assembly GCA_007922305.1). Classification (NCBI taxonomy): domain Eukaryota; kingdom Metazoa; phylum Chordata; order Testudines; family Dermatemydidae; genus Dermatemys; species Dermatemys mawii. The sequence continues at coordinate 963,506 of ML677407.1, forward strand.
GGTCATTAGATTAAGGATAGAAATACTTATATCTGGTCTCCATTAGAGTTAGGATGACTCAAGGCAACTTGTCACCCTAACTGTGGAAGTATCTATATTTAATTTTGCTCCTGCCCCAATGTAACTGCCCTGCAATGCCAACTTAACTCCAGCTCCACGAGTGTCAGAGTCAAAGTCAATGCAGTTAGGTCAATGCAGTGTAGACCCTGTGGTGCTTTTGTCAACTGTTACTGGCTTTCAGGAGCAGTCCCATAATGCCCCACACTGACAGTACAATTGATACAAGCACTGCTGGTAAGGATGCATACTGCTGACACAAGAAGCAAAGCACAGACATTTAATTACTGTGGCAGCTGTATGCCAACCTAAGTTAGGTCAGCTTAATTTTGTAGTCAAGTCATGGTCTTGGCTATGATGAGAACTTTCCAAGGCTGGAACTAGTCGGTTTGGAAAAGGTTCAAAGGACTTTTATTGAGGAACGATACAGAAAACAATGATTGCTCTTGTATTATAAGGCAGGGTTGAAAGGACAAGTGATAAAAGTCTTATGCATAAGTAACCATCACTACTGCTTGGAGCCTTTAACATCTACTGCTCCATGTCAATTCACACCCTCCTGCAAGTCATTAAAGGGCAGAAAGTTTAGGCACCATAAAGGGAACCCCTTTCCTCTACGCTACATAATCTACTTATGCCACATTAGCCCCAGGAGGATACAACCTGAGCAAGGCCGCTTGGCACCAGAGCCCAGAAAATCAAATAGAACCTCCTGCTGCAGGGCACAAGCAGATTACAAGAGCTTTGAGAGTCCTGCTGAGACCCAGCAGCACCACATACCTGCAGCGCCTCTTTGGCTGCCTCACATTTCTCTCTACGGCCAGAGATGATTATAATGTCACACTTCTTTGGGGAACTGGGGTCAGTCTCCTTAGCTTCTTTTCCTTCCCCACTCTCCTCTCCATTCTCCTGCATGGTTGGTTCTGTAGCAGGGGCTGAAAGCATAGAAACAAACAGAATAAGACTCTTATCAGTGAGTACAGAATGGAGTTTCAATAAGTGGTATTACTTCCACAGAGATCAGAACACACCCTCCACCTTGCCCAGAAGGACCTTATGGCACACAGGGAGGATGACTGACATCCATCATAAAGAGAGAGATTTTAATAGCATTTCAGTAGTACCATCAGCAAAAAGAATGAGTACTTGCGGCACCTTAGAGACTAAACAATTTATTTAGGCCTAAGGTTTTGTGGGCTAGAACCCACTTCATCAGATGCATAGAGTGGAACATACAGTAGGAAGATTTATATTATACACACACCATGAAAGGTACAGGTTGCTATACCAATTTTAAGTGGCTTAATCAATTAAGGTAAGAGCTATAAGATGAGCAGGAAAAAAAACAAACAACAAAAAAACCCCTTTTGTAGTGATAATCAGGATGGCCCATTTCAAGCAGTTGGCAAGAAGGTGTGAGTAACAGTAGGGGGATACTTTACACAAATTGAATCCATTTCCTCATGTTATGACCCAGCCACTCCCAGTCTTTATTCAAGCCAGATTTAATGGTATCCAGTTTGCAAATTAATTCCAGTTCACCAGTTTGTTGGAGTTTGTTTTTGAAGTTGTTGTTGTTGAACTGCCACTTTTAAATCTGTTACTGAGTGACCAGAAAGATTGAAGGTTTTCTAATATTATGATCCCTGAGGTCAGATGTGTGTCCATTTATTCTTTTGCATCGAGACTGTCCAGTTTGACCAATGTACATGGCAGAGGCGAACTGCTGGCACATGAAGGCATAGATCACATTGGTAGATGTGCAGGTGAACGAGCCCCTGCTGGCATGGCTGATGTGATTAGGTCCTATGATAGTATCACTTGAAGGGATGTGGGGACTACCGCCATCAGTACTAACTTTGCCTTGGCTACACCCTAGATTGTAGAGAGTCCACCATTATGCTCTGCTCTGTAGCTAGGAACACAGCCTCTCTTCAGCCCAAGAAAGAGCTCCTATTATTGCCCCTTCTGTATGGCACCCTCAGCTTACTCAGCAGAAGCTGATTATTGTAATAAGCATTACACATAGTCCAGCATTGCTGTCTGAGAACCCACATTCCTCAGTAGCTTTTCTTTCAGCTGTTATAAAGTGCACAGACCCAGAATATGTCACATTAAAAGCAGACTATTCTACATCAGTCAAGACTGTAGTCTAGTTTCATGGTCTGTTCACCACCTCTTAGTGGTAGGAGATCCTCCCCCACACTTTATTTATCATGTGCAGTTAAACTTAAGGCAGCCAGGATTCAATGTGCCTTGCTGCGTGTGGTATTCTTTAGAGACCAAACTTGGCATATGTAGTGGAGCAAAAAAGCCATTCTCCTTTCACTTGGGGAAGGGGAAGGAGAGGTAGTTTGTTTAGAAGTTCTCCCTCTCCAAAAGAGTTTAAAAGGTAAGAGACCTGAAGTTTATAGAACTTCTACTGTTTGTTGTACACCAAACAATAGCTCTCTCCTGCCATTGCAGTTTGGCCTGGTTCTTACAGGAGCCTAAGAAGACAGAAGCAAAGAGACAGCAGTTCTAGCCCATATTGAGAATGAGATACTGTCATAGCTGCCCGTTTTAGTATTAGGCTTGGAGGAGGGCCAAGGACTGCACAGCTCAAAGCAGCAGAGTCCACTGGCAAGGCTCTCTCTCGCTCAGTGACATCACACCCCTCTGCAGGGAAGGACTTAAACTGAATGACTAGTGAACTTGCTGGGGTTTCCTCCAAAGCAGCAGCACAACCCCAGTGACTGGGGTAGCCAGAGCACCCCCACAACACTTTGTGCAGTAGAGTTCTCAAAGCATCATACCTGGGTTCTCCTCCCTGTCGGGGAATTTGATCTGAACACCATAGTCGCGGGTGATCTGCTGAATTCGGGAACCTTTGGGGCCCATGATGGAGCGGTGAAACTTCTGGGGGATGGTGCACTCTATTGTCACCTGAGCTTCCTGCATGTTTGACAGAGAAAACAGTTACATTATTCATGTGACACCTCATCACACACTCCCTCTCATTTGATCAAAATGTGATTCTCAAAGATTTGTCACCATAGCAAGTTCATATAGTCATGTGTCATATGCAGGAAGGGAGAACGGTGGATGCAAAAAGATTAAGACTAGGGCTGTCAAGCAATTACAAAAAATTAATCCTAATTAAGCGCACTGTTAAACAATAGAATCTTATTTCAATCTCTTTGGATTTTTTCCAAATTTTCAAATATATTGATTTCACTTACAACAGAATACAAAGTGTACAGTGCTCACTTTATATTTTTGATTATAAAAGTGTTTGCACTGTAAAAAGACAAGTGTTTTTCAATTCACCTAATACAAGTACTGTAATGCAATCTCTGTCTTGAAAGCTGAACTTACAAATATAGAATTATGTACAAAAATACAGCATTCAAAAATTTTAAAAAAGACAGACTTTAGAACTTCAAGTCCAGTCAGTCCTACTTCTTGTTCAGCCAATCGCTCAAACAAGTTTGTTTACACTTTTTGGAGATAATGCTGCCTGCTTCTTGTTTACAATGTCACCTGAAAAAGTGAGAACAGGCATTCGCATGGTGCTGTTGTAACCAGCATCACAAGATATTTGTGTGTCAGATGCGCATACTTCAACGACCATTCCAGATGGCATGTGTCCATGTTGATGACTGGTTCTGCTCGAAAACCATCCAAAGCAGTGCAGACCAACACGTTCATTTTCATTATCTGAGTCAAATGCCATCAGGAGAAGACTGATTTTCTTTTTTGGTGGTTCAGGTTCTGTAGTTTTCGCATCAGAGTATTGGTCTTTTAAGACTTCTGAAAGCATGTCCTCTACCTCGCTTTGCTCAGGTTTTGGAAGGCACCTCAGATTCTTAAATCCTGGGTCTAGTGCCGTAGCTATTTTTAGAAATCTCACACTTTTGCATAGTCAAATCTGCTGTGAAAGTGTTCTTAAAAATGAAGAACATTTGCTGGGTTATCATCTGAGACTGCTAGAACATGAAATATTATGGCAGAATGAGGGTAAAACAGATCAGGGGACATACAATTCTCCAAGAAGTTCCGTTACAAATTTAATTAACACATTGTTTAAACGAGCATCATCAGCATGGAAGCATGTCCTTTTGAATGTTCAGCAAACCTGGCACATAAATATCCTGTAATGATGGCTACAAAAGTGCAATGCAAATGCCTGTTCTCACTTTTTGGTGACATTGTAAATAAGAGGTAAGCATTATCTCCTGTAAATGTAAACAACTTGTTTATCTTAGTGATTGGCTGAACAAGAAGTAGGACTGAGTGGACTTTTACGTTGTTTTGGTTTTGAGTGCAGTTATGCAGCACAAAAAAAAAAAAATCTATATTTGTAAGTTGCACTTTCAGGAAAGATTGCACTATAGTACTTTTATGAGGGGAACTGAAAAGTGCTATTTCTTCTTATTTTTACAGTGCAAATATTTGTAATCAAAATATACACTGATTTCAATTAGAACACACACACACACACATATATATATATGTATATATGAAAAATGTAGAAAAACATCTAAAGTATGTAATAAATTTCAATTGGTAATCTCTTGTTTAACAGTGCCATTAGTCACAATTAACTGTGATTAAAAACAGCCCTAGACAGAGCAACAATTATTCTGTCCAACATATTTCCTGAATCCCTTGTACATCCAAGTCCAAGAAACAAAAGGCAGCCTGTCGTCCAAAAGCTACCCTACACCTGACTAAGGGCAATGGACCAGAACTCCATTCCCATGTACATACCTCTTCCTCACGAGGCTCTTCGGGGAGGGGAGCAGGGTGGGGTGGGGGAGAACAGCCTGTTACAGAGGCAAGGACAAGAGCACAGGCACTTAACCACAGGTGAGTGAGTAAGAACCAGCGTTGGGAGGATTGACTCCAATTCTTGAGTCAGGAACCCCGAAGTTAGTACCCAATGCCTAAAGTGCTCTTTGCACCATCTCCCATATCAGTATGAGCCAGAGTCAGGAGCAAGTGAAAGCTACTTTTTAACAAACAAACAGTGCTGAAAGTACAGCTCCTCACCTTCCCCAGAAGATACCAAGTGGCTGAACAGGGCATGCCAGAAAGATACCTAGAAGAGAATTAGGGACCCCTAACCACCGCCCTTCTGCTCCTACAATGAGGCGGGAGGATGGGACCTTGAGCGGAGGAGGATTCCTAGACATTAAGGAACTGAAGTGCACAGGAAACACAGCAGAGTCTTGGCTGAGAAGAAACTACCACCCCCCAACAGCTGGCTAAGGGAAGGCCAAAAGAGATGTACATCTCCCAGTCAGGCCACTGGGTAGGCTAGGCACCTTTCCTAGACTAGGATCTAAAAAGGGGGTTACCCCGGAGATTCTTCGGTTTTGAGCCAGGCACAGAGTGGCAGATACCTGGAGCCCGTGTGACCTGCCATAGTGTTCTTCAGGTCAGACTGGGCAAAAACAGGACTCTCCACATTACATGGAGCAGGGGATTGGGGGGGAGGGGGGGGTACAGAAAATGAACTTGTGACACATATTAAGAAGTAGAATAGCTGCTTCTTAAAACAAGCCTTCTGGGACACACACCAAGTCCTCAATGATCTCCAGGATGCGTTTCTTGGCTGCCTCCACGCAGTCTTTTGCTCCCTTGAGGGTGACCTTGTCACTTTGGGTGCCAGAGCGGGGGAAACTGACCATCACGCCTCCATACTCATCAGCAATCTCACGGAGAACCTGCCCTCTCCGGATTACGAAGTGTCGGTGGTGCTTGGGGTCCACCACCATGGAGTCCTCAACCACATTATCCTGCAGAGAGGAGACATTACACAGTGGTGTTCATCCATTGCACTCTTGTTCTGGATTAGAAAATCCCTTCCGTAACTCACAACATGGGACACACTTCTATGCTGCACATAATCCACTTCTCTAATGATAAACATGCATATCTTAATTCTTGAGCTCCTACCAGGGCCTCCCAAATAGAAACGTTATCCTTATCCGGGGCCAAGCAGTTCCTCCCAAATGACAAGTTAACACTTGCTACCACCTATGCTGCAGAGAAGTACACATGGGAAGTGTGGGTAGAAAGACAGAAGCCTCCCTTACCAGGTTCTTGATGAGTGCCTCCAATTCCTTCTGAGCCTCCTTGACAGCCCCCTCGGTCCCCATGATGGTAATCAGCTCCTGGTCTTTGTCTTCAGAGGTTGGGAAGATGATGCGGGCCCCTGTGTTATCACGCACCTTGCGGATATTGCCACCACCTTTGCCAATCAAAAACTTGTGGTACTCTGGCTTTGCACGAAGCTCCACTGTGTAACTCTTGGTTTGCTAATAGAGGTTACAAAGAACAAGTGATGTACATGCAAAACAATTATTTCACTATCAGAATATATGGAGCAACTTCTGGATTAAGTTTGTGTACATGCACATTTGGCTAAGTGTGACTAGTGTCACAGCTTAGAAATCCAATCTTTCAAAGTAAAGGTAAACTAGAAGCATTCTGGTATCTGTGAGGTCAGAGACATTATTTCATATTCTCCAAGCATCAGAACGTTAGCACCTTGAGAACTTGCATTTGGGAGGATGTCACCTTACTTCTGATACATCACAATGCAACCCAGGAAGAATGCAGCAGGATTAAAAGTGATGCTGATTGCAGACAGGAGCAGGACCAAGTGAGCCAGAGAACTGCTCATTCACATGGGCCAAACCCATAGCAGGATAAGTCAGTGCGACGCCAAAGGCCAGCTACTCAGCCTTACTGCAGCTGTGAGTCTGGCCCATAATATGAGAGTACACAGCACTTTCACCAAGCAGCCATTTTCAGGAAAGTTTTGTAAATAAACAAAAGTGGCCAGTCATGCATCTTAGAGTAACGTTCTGCCACTTGAGACCTTAATTACATCCATAATTATATCAAGAGATGTTAAAAAAATAAGGCCACTCATTTGTAGGCATGGACTAAGGCCAGACAGGAAGGAGGAGTGAAGGAAAGTTGCCTCTGAATTTAACCAACTCCAGTCACACACCAGTGTGTTTCAATTCCAAGTAAAATGATGGGGAGTGAGTTGACGGGACGGGTGGAGAGAAGAGGACAACGTTTCTGCTCCTTCATCCTGACCCAAAAGAGGCATTGAGCAAAGGGCAGATCAAACAAAGGGGTTAAGTCACTTTGCTGGCAGAGTAGTTAGTTTTTTTACTAACCTGAAAACCACCAGGATCAGGGTCTCTTGTCCTGAGCATGGTGATACGAATGTTCAACTGCGTTTACAATGAGTATAATGACCCAAAAGACAGGGCACTCCTTATACTGTCCAGCCCACCCAGCACCACCCTGTGTAAGGCACACATCGGGGGACTAATCACGCATTAAGAGGGAAGAGACTGGTTGGATCTGATCCTACCAGCTATTTGCAGGGCTCACCTTCTCCTCTGCCAAGTGCAGCAGCTGTTTCTTGGCCTTCTCCACATCCTGAGCAGGGCCCCTGATGGTGACTGTATCGCTGCCAGAGCCCTCTGTGGGAAAGTGGATGTGAACCCCACCACACTCCTCCATGATAGAGCGAATTAAGCGACCTTTGGCACCAATGAGGGAATTGTGAAGCTTGGAGGGGATGGAAACCTCCACCTCTGTGATGTCAGCCTAGGAGAAAGAGCCAGGGCATTAAGGTTAGATTGTACAGCAGGCTGTCGGGAGGAGATTGTTTGGGTGAGGGGGAAGCAGACTTAGGCAGTCTGTTCCTCTTCCGCGGAAATCAGAATACTGATTATTGGGATTTCGATTCTGGGAGATGACCACAAAACCCACTTATTAAAAAGCAAATCTGAGCAGAGGATCTGGGATATCTGCCAAGTAGTGGCTGGATGTGCCAGCATATGCCAGTCTCCCAGCACAATAATGAGCACTGGGGAAAGTGTTACACCCCGCACCCCACCCATGGCACTGGTAACATTTGGGCACAAAGAAGAGTTTTAGATGATGCTTCTTTCAGAAGAGAAGTGAATAATACAGATTCAGGAAAACCTTCACATGGGAGACAAGCAGCTGCTCTGCATACAATTTCCAGTGGTATCCTGGACTGGTCCTTCCTAGATGTTCTCAGAATTCGGCAGGTAGATTTCTTTGCCTACTTTGGTCACCTGACAAAGCTTGCTATGTTTTGAGGACTCAGTCCAATTCAGTGGTCCTCAATTATCTGGGGAGATTTGAGACCATGCAACCTCTGTATTAAACATTATTTTATTAAGCAGTTCAGTTGCTAGCACTGTTAACATTCAGAATTTGAACAAAAAAATTCTTTCAAAGTTTCCTTGAGTTCAGCCATCTATAATACCACATTTTTAGTATCAGCTCTCAGGATTCACAAGCTACCAAATTGGATATGGAGACCTGCCTAAAGAAACTACCAAGACCATTAGGCCTAAGATAAGATCAAAGTGCCCAGCTTCTCAGCACAAATACTTATGGCTTTTTCCAAAGAGGTCTTAAGCATGTTAACATTCAAGCCATGAACTTCATGCATGAACTTGAAGAATCCAGTCTCTTAACTACCTCCTGTATAATTTGCTTTGTTTTTGTGAATTTAAGGTGACATCAAGTCACCTATATTTTGTCAGGCCTCTTCTCCATTTACACCTTAAATTAAGCAGTTCCTGTTACCAGCTCTTTTTGGATGGAGAGAATTCGGTGGCGAGCAGCTTCACAGTTTGCTCTCTTGCCAGTAATGATGATGGTCTCGGAGTTGCTGTTCTCCGCCGGGAGGTCAATCTTCGTGTTGCTTTCCTCACGGATCTGCAATCAGAAACAAATACATGTTTGAAGCAGAGCATAAAAAGAAGAAGCTCTGGAAGGTTAAGTTTTACTTCACCACTCAGCAGGTGGGATTGATGAGTGGAAGGTAGCTAAAAGGCAGAGTGTACAAAGGAACTTTGTAGAACATCTCACCTTTTTGATATTGGCACCTCCTTTCCCAATGATGTTCTTGTGGAATTGTTTGAAGATGGGAACAGAAATAGAAAAGCTGTTTTCAACCTTGCAAAGAGAAAGAAGAAAGTTGGTGTGACTTCATCTCCTCCGCTAACAGGCTTGGTCATGCCTCACCCCCTTTTCGTTAGGATTTCTTAAAACACCTGGAAAAGATCCTCTTTGTTTACCATTCTGCCTAGAAGATGCCTGTCTGCTGATGAGAGAAGGTCAGAAGAATAAGTTAACTCGAAACAGAAGTTATGAGTTTGGGAAGTGGATCCCCTTCTCACCCGGTTATCCTGGAGCCACTGTAAGAAGCTGTCCCTTCTTTGTTACTAAACATCAGCACAATGCATGTGTCTCACCCATCTGCTGTACATTCTAAGGTTTCAGATAAAGCTCAAGTGTGATGTCAGCACAGAGTTATCCTCTGTCCAAAACTAAAGACTGGGCGGTGAAGACGACAACACAGGAAGCTCTCATACCAGGTCTGCCACCATCTTCTGCATGTACTTCGTGCATTTTTCCACCTCATTCTTGGGTCCTCTAAGTTGAACAATGTCACTCTTGTGTGCTGGATCTGGGAAGTTGATGATAACCTGCAAGAGGTGGTCACTTAACGGCAGAATCACATAACATGCAAAAGTGTGACTGACAGGATAGACAATCCATAGCACAGCACAAATCCTCTGTCCCAAGAATCAGTAGAAAGGGCTTTTGTGTTAAAGAACATTCTTATTAAGGGTCCCCTCTGATGGTTGGTACACGAGTGGCAGGCTCTTATTCACTACCAGCTAATGGAGTTGTGCCTTTAGCTCAAGTGGTAGAGGGCTGTGCTTTATAAAGGTCCCAGGTTCTAACCCCATGATAACCCACAGGCTGGTAGGGGACCACCACAATTTATTCATTCAGCCAGATACACAGATTTTAGTCAGCACCCCAATTAAGAGCACCTCAAAACCGAGGGATAAAGTTTTACCTCTGGAAATTTATCTCTGATTTCCCGGATCCGCTCGCCCTTCTGCCCAATGATGGTTCGATGGAATCTCTGCTCAATAATTAGGTCCTTGGTGCGCTCGTTTTCCTGAGAACATATAGGTAACAATTATGTTTTCATTGGGATGAATTCAATGCCCTTTATTCATTCCATTTTGCTGCATGGCAATTGATCAGGAAGTCACATCTTTCAGATAAGTTAGCTACTTTTCCCTAAAGCTGGCAAGTGGACTCCAACACTCAGACAGACATTAAATGTACTCTGCGTCCAGCAGGAGTACAGTATGGTACACAAGTGCTGGTTGTGGAGAAAGGCCACCTTTGCTCTAATGCCAGAAGTAGTCATAAGAAATGGTACAGACAGACACATTAACAGATACCCCATTGGCAACCAAAGTCAGCTGTGTAGTGCTTTCCTGCTCACCATACGTGAAGCGAGTTCCAGCAGCTCTTTCTTGGCCTGGTGGACACCTTGAGGGTCTCCTTCAATTCTGATCAAGTTGCTCTTCTCATTGTCCGGAGGGATACGCACAGACACCTTGTACTGGTCCTTGATCCTGTTAACTGCAAGAGAAGGATTTTGCTGAAACATTTGTCTATTCTGTCACACCTACCAGTGCAGGACTGGAAGCTAAGAGGCGTTATGACAGCAGCTCTCTTATGCAGGGATTACCTGAACCCTAGACCAGCCTCTCCAAAAAGGCTTCAGTAACTTGAATGGAGTTGGTCAAGTACAGGGGGTGGGAGGAGAAGACAGGGATTTTTAAAAACAGGTGGAAAAGCTTTACCCTCACCACCTGTGAGCTCAGCAAAAGCAGGATTGTCTATTGCACAATAGAAAATAGACAGCAAAAACAGGCAGCACAGTGTCCACAGGACATAAGGAATGCAGTATCTGCCACTTATTCCTGGAACAACAACTTGAATCAGATGTTCCTTCTGCAGGCACAAAATGGGCATGAACACAGCCTACCCTCCAGGACTATCTTCCCAGCTCATTAATATATTGTTTTTTCTGTGAGTTAACTCAAGAGGAAAAGTTTAACTCTCCACCCAAAAGTTTAACTTTGGAGGGAGGCCCCTCATCTTGTATGAAGAGGTTTGACACCAACCTAATCCTCCAGGACAATTTCAAGAGAGAGTTAAAATAAGCCTTATAGCTTGCTCCTCATCTAATGTTCCTTGAGCTAACAGCCCTTTTGAGAAGTTGCTGATCAGTGTAAAGACAATACATGATATTAGCACGGCTCATGGAATTTCAGCTACTGTCTAATAAAGATTAAGGAGATGAATGAAATACAGCTGTAAGAGCATATTACATTGCCCATAAAAAGGCATCTCACTCACTATTGGCTCCATTCTTTCCAATGAGGTGTCGGTGGAACTTGTGGTCAACATTGATCTCCACATAATCCATCCGGTTGATCTGCAAAGACCAGTGCAGGTTTAGGCAGTCTGCAGAGTACAAGTTCTTGCATATGTTGTCCATAATAATTGAATATCAATGCTAGGCTTTTGACAACTAACACACACTCCTACTGCTCCTGATTTGCACAGTGCTATTAAGTTACTCTGGTCTGTACTAATAGTGCCTCATGTTTCACACAGTGGGATTGGAGTGCCAGTGGGGTATCTGTTAGCCAGAAGCTGCACCTTCTCTTGTGCAGCTACCACAACCCGGAAGAGTCTTCTTGTATTGCATCACCACCACTCCATCTCTTAGTAAATCTTAAGGCAAATTACCGAGGGGCAGAGAGAGGGGACACTTCATGATGAATGCTTTAATTTCAACTCACTGTACAGAGTCTCTAGACTACCTGCCGTTCTGTCACATCCCTGTCCCCCATCTGGGGACATGTTTATAAAAGACACTATGCAAACTAGCCCTTGTTTCTTGTTACTACCACTTCAAGCTATTGTAAAAGTGAGAAGAACGTAGGAATCTTACTCAGGGCCAGCTCTGCCCTTTTTGCCATCCCAAGCAAAAAAACACGCACAAAACCCAGCCGGACTGGAGTGTGCTGCCCTAAGAATGGACAGAATGCCACCCCTGCCGGGTGCCGCCCCAAGCAAACGCTTCCTAGGCTGGTGCTTATAGTCAGCTCTGGTCTTACCCCACTGAAGCTATAACATGCCAACTCACCAGATCTTTGACCATGACCTCAATGTGTTCCTGAGCCACATTCACGTCCTCTGTGGGTCCCTCAAGGGTGATTTTATCCTCCCCTTCAGTGAACTCGATGTGAACCTTTAAACAAGACAAGGAATGCCGTAAGAGCTTCAAGACATGCAGCCAAGATCAATGCTACTGGCCATGACAAATCCATCCATCTTTGCTGCTGAGGGCTGGTTCGTTTCCCTCCCACTCAGGGAGCTTCATAAAAATAAGCAAATAAGTTGCATGTTATCATTTGCTTATTTTTATGAAGGGACAGACACCTATATCAAAAGGCCACATGACTGAGTGTCTAGAGCAGGTGCCCTGGGATTCTACTCCTGACTCTTCCCTCACACGGGAAGCCCCAACCCTCTAAGACCACCTTGCCTCAGTAGCTACTGTCAGTCACCATCTAGCCCCAGCTCACTGGGGCAGATTGCACCTCAGTTCATACATGGGTACCTCACTTCACCTATGATCTCCATTTTACAAATGGACAAAAATCAGCTTCCTCACCTTTTGAAGCCCTTGGATGACACCACCATAGAGTGATGCAATTACTACACCTTGTGGTTGTTTAATAAAGATTGCACAAACTTTCATATGAAGGGTTCAACCAGTCCTACTGGTTATTTGAACCTATATGAAAAGGAGATATTCTGAAGGGAAAAGTGGTATTACTGATTCAACTGCAAGAGCATCTTGTAAATAAGTATGCTCCTTCTCCACTCCCATCTATTTCTAGCAACATTCCTATAGTATTTACCAGAAATCTAGACACTTTTAGAGAGGTTTGGAGAGAAAGGGCAGAGATGATCTCTCTAAGGAAAGAGAGAGGAGTCAAGTGGAGTAGACGAGGCTGCCATGAACTGTCTATACCTTTGGCATCTGCTGAGTGATTTTGGCCAGATTTTGTCCCTTCTTTCCAATGATGAAACGGTGAAGCCAAGAGGGGGCAGAGACTGAGGAGACGGTGAAGCTGTTAGCCTAGAAAAGAGGAAAGACTATGAACGCCCATCACAATGTATCCACCATAAAAGGGCTATTGAAACTTGCATCTCAGCACCAGCCTTGTTTGTACGGAGTTCTCAAGTTAGCTATCCATATACAAGAGCAAAATGGAGATGTTCATGGCCTCCAAATGCTCTGGGATCCATTCAAATCTATGCCTTTTAAGCCAGAGTAGTGCAGAAAGTTGCTGATGAGGGGCCACATCCAAAAGACATGGTTTGGAAACTTAAGCAGACATGTGTTATTTATGCATTACCTTGGCATAGACTTCAGTCAATGCCTGCCCAAGTTTCTCAGGCTCGCCACGCAGTATCACCGTCTCAGAGCTGCTGTCAGTGGGTGGGATCTCGACTGAGACTCCAGTTTTCTCCAGGATCTCCTGCAGGGAATTCCCCTTGGGGCCGATGACATATTTATGCTGGGACTTTTTCACCTCCACTGCAATGGTAGTAGTTTTCTTTTTCTGCATGGAGAAGAGACATGAGGGCAATCAATCACGAGTGGCACAGAAAGAAAAGAGGCCACCAGATACAGGAGAACTCTTTGCTTAGAAAGGAAGGGCAAGGAAGAATGAATGAACCACTTCCAGGATAATTAAAAAAAAAAAGTTAGGCTCTTGCTGGGATCTATGATCAAATCTGGTGCTTATAAGGATTTTGAAGTAAAGCATGCCATCTACTATTAGATTGTAAACTCTCTGGGGCAAGGACAGTCATATTCGCACATGTATAATCATACCTACCTTGATTCCAAATTGTGTCCTTCAGGTGATACCCAGACTGCAATAAGTACATGGAGTTATATGCTAGGGATTTCAGCAAAGTATTCAGACTCTGCCACAGGGGAGCAGTCTTCCAATTCATAGTTGGAATGTCAATAGCAGCTAAGGTACTCTGCAGCTATCGTAACAAACCAAACCAGATAGTCTCCATTCCTCCTTCCCTCAGTTTTGTTTTTAATTAAATTTAAATCAGATTCAGCTCCTTGTGATAGGTTGACCACAGAAGTTTTAGAAGATGAACATTTAATACCTCACCCCACCAAACCCCTCTTTTCTCCAAAAGCAAATGGGCAACACAGCTGACCAGATCCAAGAGAGACAACTTTTACTGGGAAGGGTAACAAAAAGGGGTCAACATGAGGAGTATAATGGTGGATAATATACATAGGGAGGAAAGGGCAGCTATGAAAGAGAGAGATTCTCTCTAGATCACCCATACCTTCTCCTCATAGATCTTCTTAATACGAGCTACAGCTTGGGCCAGCTGTTCCTTTTCACCTGTGAAGACTATCTCTGTCTTATTGACACTGGGTGGTGGAATGTTGATGCGCGTCCCTGTCTCCTGCATGATCTCGCTCACCAGCTTGTTGAAAGGGCCAGCAATGAACGGATGGTACACTTTATCCACATCTAGTCTCTCCACTGCACGCTTATCCTTCAAAGGCAAAACAAGACAACAGATTATTCACTGAGCTCCATGGTTATGTTCCAGGTAAAGCATGCCAGAAAATCCCCACTCTGGAGAGCAGAGTTCTCAAGTATGACTTCTTACCTCTCTACAAGAGTGCCCTATACCCCTTGATACAAGTATCCCTTGGTGTTCATAATCCTTTTAAAAATCCATCCTGTAGTGGGACAGCTGTCCCACTCCAGTAAAACAGGGGTTAAAATAGCCAAGCTAGGCTGATTGAGCTGGCCACAGCTGTGGCTATTTCCCCAATCAGGGCCCTGCTGGAGGCCAGGAGCCTCACTCTATCCTTGGAGTGGGAAGGGCTAGCTGCCTGAGAGGAAAGTACCTGAAGTAGAGCAGGGCTACTGGAAGGCAAGAGGAGTTGGGGCGCTCCAGCCTGGTAAACCCCCAGGCTGCAGGCCTTGTTAAAGGCCAAAAAGATACTGGGGCTGCAGAGGGGCAGCCTGGGGATAAACGAAGGCAGCAGGTCCTAACCTCTTGCCAATGATGAGTGGCCATTACAGATTGCAGTCTGCCCCAGGGAGCAGGGGCTAGACGATGACTGGCAGTAGCCACTGAGGCAAAGTGGGCATAGAGGGTTAGAGCTTCCCCTGGGAGGGGAGACCTAGAGTGAGGTCATACTGCTGTGGGAAGAACTCCCAAGTAAAGAGGCACTGGGGTTCCAGGAGGGACACGGGCCCCGAGGCAAGCAAGACACCAGCCTCCAGAGGGTGCTCCAAAGTGCAAAAGAGCTAATTTCCAAAAAACCAGCAGGAGGCACTGCACCAGTGAATCACCACTTTGCTACACACCCCTTAAATCTTCAGCTCCTGTAATTGGCAGATATGGGCCGTAAGAGCCTTACTACACATATCATGACAACATTCTCATCCATGAAACCCCCCTCCTCCTTTCATCTGGCATTTATAGCCTTTCATCCAAGGACCTCACAGCATTTTAAAATGGTAATACTCCCTATCTATCTTTGTAGAAACAGGAAGGGGGAGGAACAGAGACAGTGGCACTCAGAGCTTGACACCAGGGAGCCCGATTCCTAGAGCTGCATTTTGACCACTAAATACAACATTGTCTCTCCACTGAGCTATAGTCCTTTTGTACAATAAGGCTGCACCATCTTGTGTGACAGCATGCATCTACATCTTCTCTGCCTCTTGGTAGCAAGAAGGTGCCACTCAGATACCTGCTCAGCAGAGATGAGCAGAATCTCGTGTCGGGCCTTTTCTATTCCTTCCTTGGTGCCAGTGATCTTGATCTGGTTGCTGGGGTCATCCGGGCGGGGGATCTGGATTTTGGTTGCAGTTTTGAGTTCCAGGTCCTGCAGCTTCTCGCCATTCTTGCCAATGACAAAGCGGTGATGCTCCTTGGGAATGGCAACTGTCGCTGAAGCCTGCAACAAAGAAACCAAACACTGGAATGAGTATGCTCATGTCACAAACAGATGACTCAAGACAGTTGTCTTTCAGAATGGTGTTACAGAACAGCCCAACATTCCACATTTAATGATCTGGAGGATGGCATGGACTGCCCCCTCAGTAAGTTTGCAGATGACACTAAACTGGGAGGAGTGGTAGATACGCTGGAGGGTAGGGATAGGATACAGAGGGACCTAGACAAATTAGATTGGGCCAAAAGAAATTTGATGAGGTTCAACAAGGACAAGTGCAGAGCCCTGCATTTAGGATGGAAGAATCGCATGCACTGCTACAGATTAGGGACCGAATGGCTAGGCACCAGCTCTGCAGAAAAGGACCTGGGGGTTACAGTGGACGAGAAGCTGGATACGAGTCAGTGTGCCCTTGTTGCCAAAAAGGTTAATGGCATTCTGCGTTGTATAAGTAGGGGCATTGCCAGCAGATCAAGGGAGGTGATCATTCCCCTCTATTTGGCACTGGTGAGGCCTCATCTGGAGTACTGTGTCCAGTTTTGGGCCCCACACTACAAGAAAGATGTGGAAAAAATGGTAAGAGTCCAACAGAGGGCAACAAAAATGATTGGGGGCTAGAGAACATAACTGATGAGGAGAGGCTGAGGGAACTGGGATTATTTAGTCTGCAAAAGAGAAGAACGAGAGGGGATTTGATAGCTGCTTTCGACTACCTGAAAGGAGATTCAAGAATAGAATGGAGCTAGACTGGTCTCAGCGGTACCAGATTACAGAACAAGGAGTAATGGTTTCAAGTTGCAGTGGGGGAGGTTTAGGTTGGATATTAGGAAAAACTTTTTCACTAGGAGGGCGGTGAAGCACTGGACTTGGTTACCTAGAGAGGTGGTGGAATCTCCTTCCTTAGATATTTTTAAAGCCCTGGCCAGAATGACTTAGTAGGGGTTTGTTCCTGCTTTACCAGCGGGTTGGACTAGATAACCTCCTGAGATCCCTTCCAACCCTGCTATTCTATGATGGCAAGGTCCCAAAGATGCTTGTGCTGCTACTGCCCATGGTGTAACTTCATACTGGAGAGTTTAGAGAGGATGCCTTTAGGGTGAGTGTTGATTCAGACTTTTGGCCTCTGCTGCTAAGGTTGTCAAGACCTTATCATGTGGGCACTTGTCACTAGGGACTCTATCAAGACCACATTTCACAGAGAGTAGACAGCTATTAGATGATAATCTTTGCTCACTGCTGAAGGAATACATTTGAACATGTGCTCTGCTAGTGAAAGGCATTGTTCCTGTAGTCATCCCAGGACTCTAGAGGCTATTTTTCTCAGAACCTATTCTCTGAATTTGCCATTAAAAGGTGAGTTATATGCTTGGCAATATTTCCTTTTCTTGTATATCCCATCACTTTAACCTTTTTTTGCTGTCTTGGTGGCTTATGATTCTATATGATCTCTTGATGTCAGTTCATGTATATCAAGACTTCAAAGTTACACCCCACACTCCCGAAAGTCAAGGCAAACAAAAATCCTTAGTGGGGTAGCCCACAGACACAGCTTGGACTTCAACTCTACTGCCTGCCTTAAACAAAAAACACACACAAGTAGATACAAGGATGAGGAAGGGGGTGGACAAACTCTGGGCAAGCGTGACAGGAAACCTTCGCCTGATGCCCCCACACGTACTATATTTGAGTAACAAGTGCTCTCCTACAGCACTCCCAGATTCACCCCATTCTAGAGCTTGTATAATTGCTTACCATCTGGTTGGGTGCAATGTGTGGGTAGAAAGGTACTGTTGTAGTGTGTACATTGTTGTTAACACTGGCAACTGCCTCAACTGGAAGTGCATTTCAGAAATCTTAATGGCAAGTCAAAAAAGTGAGCTGAGACACGTAAAAAAAAAAAAAAAAAAAAAAAAAAAGAAAAAGAAAACCTTGATAATACTCTTGTCCTCAGACAGATAAAAATATGCAGCAGCAAGAGGAGGAAACAATTGCATCTACTGGGTTCTGATAAGTCAAGCCCCACTTGTAAGCTGTCATCAGAAACCCCTGATTGTATTACTGTCTGTAAATCACTGCAACCTATGTAGTAACTCTTCTCCTTCACCTCCCTCATTTATCTGAATGTATGTACTATGCTAACAGTACTGTCTCCCAGGCAATACCAGCTTCTTGTGAGGGGTCTGCATTCTCTCCAGGTGCAGTGTCTTGTTTTTATAGCAGATGTTGCAGCGATCCAGCTGGGGAGAAGTTTACACCATGGCCTGTAATTAGCTTTGAACCCTATTTCAAGCCTGGTCTCCATCCTGATTCATCGTTTGTGCATTTTGAAAGAGGCAAGGCAAAACTAGATTAGTCATCTAATTATAACCCTTCAGTTTATGAGCACCCACGCCCAAAGGCCTCCAAGAAGCAGGGCATCTTGGAGGAGGAGTAAAGACAAGAAGAGAACAGTTAGATATGCTCACCTGTGTCTGAAGCCGAGCAACAATCTCCTTCCGAGCTTTCATAACTGCTTCCAGCTTGCCAGAGACCATGATCGAAAGGCCCTGGTCCTTAGCGAGAGAAAGCTCCAGGTGAGCTCCAGTCTTCTGCATGATGTCCAGGCAGATCTTGGCCTGCTCTCCTTCTCCAAACTGGTTCATGTCCTTGTATTTCCTTTCCTCCAGCGGTACATGAAACACCTGCTCAACCCATACAACAGGTGAGGCGAGGGCAGATTATTCAGCGTGACACAGGCTGTTGAGTTATACGGACAAGCCCTACTCAGGCTACGAATTGGGTTACTATGCTGGATCTTCGCCTTTCACAATTAAAGATAATTCATGCAGTAAGCTGAGCCATTAATTCTGGGCAATCCTCTGCATGCCAGACTATAGCAACTGCCCTACTGAATCAGAGCTGAGGTCCCCTTCTTGTACCTTCCTCTGAAAGCATGTAATGCTGGATGTGGGGTAGGCTGTTCCCAGAAAGGTCTCATTCTAACTTCCCGACCCCAGTTAGAGAAGAGCTTTTGCTTCAAGTCCTGAAGCATGAGCTTTTATATCTTTTCAAAGTTTTAGTACTCGCTACTAGAACTCGGGATATTCTTGTCCTTTCTCAGGATTCCCAGTACTATTTATCAAATGAGGGTGTATGAACAAGAATAAGACTCTCTTTTAGCTAACTTCTCTCCCACTGAGCTCTCTATCTCAGCAGTGATGGGCATACTCCTCTCTGCAAGCACCCCCCTTTGGTTTAACCCTCTTGGCATATCACTTTCACCTGCAGTATTTCTTCTCCATATACCCTGGGTCACTGTAGACAGGGAAACCACTCTCCTCCCTCCCTCAGCCTACTACCTAATGAGTTCTTAAGGGATGCTCATCTGTACTATTTTTACAATGGGAAGGAGACACACTGTTGGAGGGGGGGAGGGGGAGGAGAGAGAGAAAAGAGGAGCGGGAATAATGAGATATTGGGCTTCCACCAACCTGAGTGATGACAGAAGCCTTGATTGGTCTGATTTTGCTCCAGGCACCAGCCGGTTCCTGGGCAGTTTCCAAACATGCTGCTTTTTCAGGGAGTGGAGGAAAGGCATCTTTATAAGTTGGAGGGTCATTTTCCTCTTCAGAGTTTAAAGCTGCAACTGCAGTGAGGCAAACAATACAAAGTTTTAATTGCCAGCAATTTTCCCATTCATGCCCATTGCAGATGTCTATTTAAGAAGGGTTGAGGGAAGCAGATTGTGCACTATTGGGAATCATCATTAATAATTAGGTTTATTATGGCAATGCTCAAGGACCAACCCAGAACAGGGCTCCATTGTGGTAGGTACTGTACAAACAGAAGTAGACAAGTCCCTGCCCCGAAGCAATTACAATCTAAATAGACATGACAGACACAGGGTGGAGGAATTAGCAAAACACACCAGCAGAGTGAACAAAGTGATGTCAGCAAACTGCACATTAGTGCCACAATATGCATTTATTTAGGGTGGGTTTAGTTAAGAGGGGGATCAGCTATATGTAAAGAAAAGTAAAGAGGATTAGGCAGACAGGGCAAGGGATAAAAAGGTAGGAGGGGCAGGTGTGGAGTGAGGCTGAGTTGAAGAGCTTGAGGGAGATAGAGGGCTGGAGCAAACAAAGCGTAGAAAGTCCAGCAAAATCCTGGATACTGGGAAAGGTGGTGGTTGTGGGATGAGCGCTCAGATATGATCCACTAGGGAACTAGCAAGAGCTCTCGGTACACTGGACCAAGTTAAGACCTGTTGTGAAGTAGGTGCAACTCTTCTGAAATAAGAGTTGGCCCACTGTGTTGGGAGGATGGGAGAGTCCATCAGTAGCTTGGCCCACATAGCTGCAGCCATGAAAACCTGAGTGAGCATGGCAGGAAACTGCCCATCATGCCTGACCCTGTACTGTGTGTTGCTCTCCCAGATGTACACACTGTAGAACAGGGTATACAACTGTTGTCACAATCTGCTTAAAAAGAGGATTCCTTGGAGAGGCAGAGGGCTCGATTTTCTCAAGTCATTTACACCAGGGCAAAACAGATGGACTGTGTATCAAGTGGAATTTCATAGGAACTTTGTGACCATCTTACCTTTCACCTGTTGCTGAGCCAGGCCGCTGCGGTGTTCAGCAAAGCTCTCCTGGGTCAAAACTGCCACAGAGCTCATTGTCGATTTCCCACCTACACACAATCCGGGTATGCCACTGGGAGAGAAAAGAATGCACTGCATACCAGCACCACCATAACCAAAAACAGGGAGAGGTGGGCTTACCCCATGGGCAGAATTTAAGAGACTAATTTTGAACTTAGTGGTCCCTTCACTTCAAATTGTGTTTACCTGAGAGCTTCCATAAAAGTGAAAACAAATCCCCCATACCATATCCAGGAAGGAAGTAGTGACTTTAAGAGATGTTTTTCAGTATCAAGGGGAAAACCATTTCTCGTTTGTAAATATGTAATCTAGGGATAAATTTCATAGTAAATGTCATATACATCCCTCCCCCCAAATAAATAAGAATTCATTAGTGGAGCCCTGCATGGATACAAAGTTTGTATCCGCATCTAATCTGCGGACATTCATTTTATATCTGCAGATTTGTGGGGCTCTATTCATTACCGACCACACTTTCTGCATGGCAGGGAAGTGAAAAATCCACTTCTAAGAATTTTTTTCCTATTTACCAATGGATTTGATTCTGCAGTGATCAAAGGGCAGTACAGATACTGTATCCTCCTAGCCCTGGCTCTAGTATTTACTATGTAGACAAATTCTTGTCCTTTCCTCACTGCTTTCTATGCTTGGAGTACTATCACGGAACAAATATTAGCAACAAATATAGATTTTAAGCATTTAGCCAGGTTCTCTCTCAGATTCATCCTTGGCACACCTCACCTCCTTTCATGGTCAACTACAGCTCCACCTCACCTCTAGCTTGGCAAGCCAGAATCACTACAACCAACACTCACACAAACTGTGTGAAAGTCTCTTCATGAGCAAGTTTGGAGTTGGGTCCCTCTCCTGATAAAGAGCCCTGAAAAACAGTTGCTTTAAAGGAGCAAAGCGGTCTATGGCAGCTCCCAGTCTCAAGCTTTTCTTTCAATCCAGTAACAGAATTTATTGACCTTAACACAGCCCAGCATTCCACATTCTAAACTCAATGCTCAGAGTTCAGAAGGGTGGGATGTCCACAGCCTATGCCTACAGGAGAGAGGAACACGAGTAGACTAGCACCCTCTAATCATCCTATCAACATTTATCATTAAGGTGTGTGTGTGTGGGGGGGGGGGGTTTGGTTGTTTTCAAATTCAATGACTCTGGATAGGATAAAACTACAGAAAGGTGCTCTCTAAAGTACAGGTTCATCATGCAAGCATTTAAAGACTTAATGAGAAAAGAGACAGCTGTGGGCAGATGATCACTGCAGAACACTGCTAATTTCTCTTTGCTGAACAAGTGGCCCAGGAACAGGAAAGTCTGATATATAAAAACAGTAACTTACCAGCTAAATGGTCAGTAGCCAGAAAGTCCGTCCTGTAAGCTGCCTGGTTGTCAGCCTGCCAGCTTTTCCTTTAAAGAAAGAAAAAGTAGTTATTAACACTGCTCCAAGAAATATGACACCCCCACCCCAATCCCGTAGGATTTCAAAAGTGTTGTCTTTACTGTATTTTTTGTTTCAAACTAAGTAAACCTCAGTGCCATCACAAACTTGCCCATCATCCAAGAAGCTCCAACACTCTCTCACTGCTGCATTACCTCCATATTGTTTAACCACAACCATAGGGAATCACCAGGACAAAGCTAAATCCCATAGGAAACTTTGTTTGGTTACTCTGCCTACAAAAGCGCATATAGTGTAAGGCTGCAATACAGCAGATTAGTAACAGATGTAGGATATGAATTGGAAGTTTCAGGGTTGAAAACCACAGCATCAACAGCAATCCATCTAGTTGGAGGAAACAACCTGAAAAACTGCCAATAAAATTGACAGTCAGAAGTTAGGAATGTAGCTTAGTGAAGCCCGGGTGAATCAAAGCAGCCTCTTCCTCAGAACCCAAGACACAGAGAGAGACAGACGCACACACACACAGCTGCATGCAGACAGGTACTGGCTAGAACATACACCAGACACTCAACTTGAGTCTTTAAAGATATTCCAAATGCCCCTGCCAGGCATACCAACCTTGTTGAGAGAGCCTCCCCCAGAACTACAGAGATTTTGAAGTTAGCAACCCCAAAAGTCAACATCTAATTATCCATTCAAGGCACAAGACTACTTTTTACTCCAAGTACTGCAGTTTTGCTTTGAAGAAGCTTTCACTGAGTGATCCACAAATGACATCTCCTAAACCCTTTCCCCGCCTTCTCAATAAGCCAGTACATCTATCATTTCTTCGACTGCTTCAGTGCACGCTAGAAGTCTCACACAAGTCAAGACTCTGTCTTTGCTGCTAAGAGGTCACAATCTAAATGAAACATGACACAATAAGTGATGGTGATTGACTAAGTGTGGGGGGGGGGGGAAGAGGGGAGGAAGACAAGACAAGAGTAGCAAGAAGATCAGTGTAAGGGCCTAATCCAAAACTCATTGAATATCTTTGGAAGTCTTTCCACTGTCTTCAGTTGGCCTTGAGATCAGGCCTAGACAGTTAACGATTCTCTTTTTGGTTTTCCAAAAAACGGTTACTCACTTCTCATAACTGTTGTTCGTGTCCATTCCAATTAGGTATGTGCGCACGCATATGCACAGTAGCTGGAAGATTTTTCCCCTAGTAGCTTCTGTCGGGTCGGCCTGGGCGCCCCCTGGAGTATAGCACCCAATAAAAGGCCCTGTCGACCCGCCACCCCCTCAGTTCCTTCTTGCCGATTCCTCCGACAGAGAGGTAGGATGGTGGGTATTGCAATGGACATAAACACCACATCTAACAACAGACACGAGAAGGCCAGTAACCATTTTTCTTCAAGTGGTTGTTCATGTCAATTCCAATCAGGTGATTCAAGCCCAAGCTCAAGAGGTGGGGTCAGAGCTGTCCACTGATTGGACCACTGCTTGTCTGAAGGGCACATCATCTCTGACCTGCTGGGTAATCACATAGTGCGTGACAAAAGTATGCATGGAGGTCCTCGTCACCGCTCTGCAGATTTCCTGAGTGGGAATGTGAACCAGGAACACTTAATAAAGCCTGCATCCTGGTGGGGTGTGCAGTGATTGGAGGTGCAAGAACCCCTGCCAGGTCATAGAACTCACAAATACAGGATGCTATCCACGACCAGATGAGTTGTGACAATATCAGCTGACCTTTCATTGTCTGCCATGGCCACGAATAACTGGACTGACTTTTCTGAATGGCTTCGTTCTCTCTATGTAGAAGGCTAGCACCCTGCGGGCATCCAATGAGTGAAGTCTCTTCTCCCTGCTGCTGGAATGCGGCTTAGGGTAGAACACCAGGAGAAAGATGTATTGGGAGCAGGATCTCTGGTGCCTAGGACTGACTGAGGTCAGAGAGCTACCTCCATGAGGAGGATTTTAAGCCGCTGTTCCTTCTGTTTAAGTGTTCTCAAATAGAATTCCCAACAGATCTTGCAGCAGTCTTTTGGTGACCCTCCCCCAGACACAGTGGGGTGACTTTTAGGCAGTCCTGGCAAGTCTTGAAGTCCGAAGGGGGGGGTGAGGGGGTGGAGGGAGAAACAATGACTAACTGTCTACAGCAAAAACTGAAAGTACTGCTAAGCTGCTACCTAAAGCAAGAGCAAGGGGAAGTTCCAGCTACCATCACTGGCTGTAAGAAGGAACTGAGGGGGTGGTGGGTTGGCAGGACCCTTTATTGGGCACCATTAAAACGTGACTCTAGGGGGCGCCCAGGCTGAGCCCATGCATGTTGCGGCTGGGGGGGGGGGGGGAGAGGAGGAATCTTCCGGCTACTGCGTATGTGCACACACTTGATCAGAATTGACATGAACAAGCATTCAATGAACATTGAAGTTAGTTACTTATATTATGGTTATTGTAGCCAGTGGGTAATGCAAGGGGAAAAGGTTGAGGGAAAGTGAAGCTAGACATTCTGTTAAATTACAGTGCTGTCAGCAACATATTCTGGAAGCCATACATACAAATATATTGGCAAATACTCATCCCAGCCTTCATAACCTCCTTCGGCAAGGAGTTCCACAGATTGACTGTGTGCTGCGTGAAGAAGTTCCTTTTATTTGTTTTAAATCTGCTGTCCATTAATTTCATTTGGTGGCCCCTAACTCTTATTAACTTTTCCTCATTCACTTTCTCCACACCACTCATGATTTTATGTACTGCTATCATATCCCTCCTTCGTCTCCTTTTTCTCAAGCTGAAGAGTCCTAGCCTCTTTAATCTTGCCTCATATGTGACCCATTCCAAATCCCTAATCATTTTAATAGCCCTTCTCTGAACCTTTTCTAATGCCAGTATATATATTTTTTTTGAGATGAGACCACATCTGTACGCAGTATTCAAGATGTGGGTGTACCATAGATTTATATGACCAGAGTTTCAGCCAGAAGTATTGACATGATGGACACAAGTATGGCTGAAGAGGTCTTCACCCAAACTGTGACTTGTTAATAGCAGTAAGGATACAGAAGTAATATTACTACCCCAGCCATAAGCAGTCACGATCTACACAGAAGTCACAGATTTCTGTACTACTTAGAACCTGAATCCATTCACGTTGAAGACTGCAGTGCTTTGGTGTCTGGCAGTGATTCAGATTTCCCAGAAGAACACAATTTCCTGTTATCCAGGAGTGGGCTTACTTTGCACATGCTCTGTGCCTCGATGGTTATGGTTAAGGCCAAGGTGTTGGTGCACTGTGACCTAATTTAGTGCCCATCTGACAGTGACTGGAGCACAGCTGCTGGTTTCACTGAGTCCACACGAGCTACAGTGATTCTTCTTGCAGTCAGTACCAGAGCAATGTATTTAGGAACAGGAATCCATGAAGTTTAGCAGTGTGAATTACTGCTTTATTAGTGGTAGAGCATATTGAGTGGACGTTGTTGGTCTCCACAATTACCTAAGCCATGAGATACATTGCAGTCCACAGAGGGTCATGCCAGGCCAGAACTGAAGTGGCCATCAAATCAGTACATTCGGCATTAAACGAAAGAGCATGCCCCACCTTTTGAGGAGGTATGGCCATACTTACTTTCTGCTCAACAAGCCATGCACTCATGTTTTAAATGGCTTTGTGCCTCCGGAAATTTCAGAAGCCCACTGGATGAACTACAGTTCCTAGGCAAAAGGGATCAACATGGTACTCTCAGAAGCTTATTAAAATTTAGTTCTGAAAAAGGATTTATAAACAAGAGGTAGACTCTTCTCTACATGGGAAATGTGTGTATGCAAGAACAAATACGTATGAGACTAAATGGCAAGCCACGATTTAGATTTTCAATAGGATCAGCATTTTTGGACAGCAGTAGCAAATCACGTGCCATTTTAATCTATTTTTAATTAAAATGGTTTGCATTGTAATCAAGATAAATTACATCACATATATAATCAAATGCACAGAAAACAGAAAGGGTGGCTGGAGTCAGTTCCCTTCCACCCTGCAAAGCTCTGGTGTCCTGTTATTCACCCCAAGGTACAATTCCCTTCAAGTCCCTACTCCGAAGATGGATATTTCTTGCACATACTCAACAAAACATGCTGAAAACAGTGTTTTAAGCTAGATGCACTCCTAAATACAACCTGCCTCGAGACTGATTAGTTAAGAGCATTATGGCATATTTCTACTCCCTGACCACTCCTATTTTATAACTAGCCACCTTTTCTACCTTAAACCCCTATTCTTGTCTATGGTCAGTAGTTGTTTCCTGTACATCTGTCAGACCACAGCCCTGACAGCAACACCCATCATGCAAGTGGAGTCCCTAGTTCTGCATCCTTTTAACATGGGGTATGTCTTCACAGCAATTAAATACTCACAGCTTATCAGGCTCAGCCTGCACAGCTGTAAAACTATGGTGCAGACATCCAGACTTGGGCTGGAGCCTGAGCTCTGGGACCCAATGAGGCTGTCTCAAACCCAGGCTCCAGCCTAAGTATCTACACCATAATTTTACAGCCCCACAGCCCAAGCCCCATAAGCCCAAATACCTACCAGGGCCAGCCACGGGCTGTTTAATTGCCATGTAGACATACCCTGATAGCCCTGACAGAGGAGTGTAGGCTCCATACTCTTCCTTCTGAGACTGAAAATTAATTCACCTTTCCAGAATGGTATATGGAAGTTCCCCCAAGACAATCTAAGATCCAACCAGTCTAATTACAAACAAGCTATACTGACAAGAGGAGATTAAAATACAGCAGTTTGGTCTTGCAGTGATACAAGCTGCCCTTCTATTTTTGCAAGTGCACCTTCTCTCTCCATCCCCTCACCCCTGCCCTCCCAATTTCAGCCTCTGAGTGCCATCATTCTAGCCCCACTTGGTCAGGCAGCCTCTCAAGAGAGAGTCTCTGATTTCAGGTGTCTTATGCTGCCTCACAGATTCCATATAGTATGTGCTCTTTTTGATGTTAAAGGTGGCACAGTATATTCTGTCCCATCAGCCATGCTGGTTAAACTTACATTAGCATTTCATCAATGCAATATCTGATCTGGGGGAAATTTGTCTGTTTTTCATGCAACAAAGTATCTTTGATCTCACTCCACCCCCAATCTAGCTTTAGAATTATTGGAATTACTTCTCACAAAACCTTACATTTCAAATACACCTTTGATCTTGCCTGCACCTTAGACAGTTTAAGACAAGGGTAGTCAATAGATGGATGGACGGCCAAATCAGGACAACCAGATGCTTTGGAATGAATTATTTTTATTTTTTATTTACTCACCATTATTTTTTCTGGAGACTGAACCTGAATCATATCTTGATCAAGAAATCTGTACCCTTGACAAAAAATAATTGACTACCCCAGATGACTGGTTTACATATCACTTCTCCTAAGGCTGAAGCTGTTAAAATTGACTCAAGCTTCAGCTACCTTCAAAGTGACATGATTTATTTTTTTTGTAGTTTCCTCTTACTAGCATTTCTAGTAAATTGTTACCTGACAGACGAAAAGCATTCTATCCCAATCACACACAGATTAAGAGTAATTCAGGCAATTTAGGCAATTTGTTATAATGCAAGCATATTCTAACAAAGGCATTCATAGCAGATTCCAAATGAAACTGGACATTTTGCTTAAGTGAAGCCTTATGCTAAAGTAGAGAGAAGAAAGGCTAATTACCTGTATCAAAGAAAAAAAAAAAAAAAGGATGACTTCTTATCTGAAATCTGTACATGTGCACACCTGTGAGGGGGTACAGGCAGACTTGCAAACCATTCTGAAGTTTAGAAAGACTGTTGGAATGCCCTGCAGAGCAAGCAGTATCAGCATAGAGCAGACAGTAATTTTCGCAAATGCCACCTCAGCACTGCCTGTACCAGTGACCATTCATAGCTTCAGAGGGGGGAGGGGGAAGAGATGAAGGGGAGGTGCAACCTTAAAGGGCCAGTAAACCTATGACAAATCCCTCCCTAGTTAACTGCATCTACAAGACTACTTTAATGACAAAAGACTGAGTTTTATACAGGCAGCCCAGAAGATTAACAGTTGTTAAACACCAGATAATGCCCCTTTACAATAACCTTGTCCTCTTCAATATGGAGAATTATAAGTTGATTAACAAACTTAAACACTGGTTAGACTAACACACAAATTAAGTGCTCTGAAAAGCTACTGTACTATTTCCAGTGAGGTTTAATCCATTTCTCCTTGATTACCAAACAAGTTTATAAATACATATATCCAAGATGCCCAATTCCTAGGGACAGTTACATCACAAGGCCGAGAAAAGTATAAATATGGCACAAAATAATAGCGAGACTAAAGATGGTGGGGGAGAGGAGAGGGAGAATAGTCAAACAGATACTCACTGGTTGGAGAGGAACGAGTAATATGATAATACTGAGAGAGAGATCTGGAGTTGACAGCAGAGATCAAATTATATGAGTTTGCAATGAGATACATCAACAAAGAAAAAAAGCTAGGTCAGTTCTGAACTGCAGATGAAGAGTAATCATGCCACAGAGGGGGAAAAAAAGTCAACAATCCCTCTCCTCAGGAATATTGTACTCAGTTCTGTGTACTTCGATTACTAGGAAGATACTGACAAACTGGCATCTCACTTTTAGTCTCACTACAGAAGAGTGACCCAAATGATTAGGGGGCTGTAGGGATTAATTTGTGAGGCATGTAACTTTTACAGTATGGCTAAGAGATGACAGGATCTTCTACAAGGGAAGGTAACTAGAAGTAACAGGATAGCATTAAAGGGAAAAGCTAGTAAGAATAAATTTCAGCGTAACTAACAGTGATACCTACATAGAAATAACCTCTCAAAGGAAGTAGTTGCAATGAATCACCTGAGACTCTAAAACTAAAGTCACATGGGAGAGAGGGGTGGTGGAAAGAACAGGAGGGGGCAAGGGAAGAGACACAAATACCAGAACCCTTGCAGTTATATGGACCAAATTACTGAACACTTAGTTATACATTAATGTCTATTATTTAAATCAGCCTTGCAAAATTGTCACTAAAATCACCAGCTAAAGCACCTCACCTGCTCTTCACTATGAAACTAATGAAAAAGCTTATTTCATTTACTCATTTTCCTTCCCCCTTAAAAAAAAAAAAAAAGTTACCCTGGGCAAATAGCATTTTGCAAGTCTGATCTGGCATTGGACAAGATCCCAAGGCAGGCCATTTTGTTACAATTAAAGATTTCATTATTTCCAGGTGGACCTGGTGTAAAGCTCCTCTGGTCAGCTTCTGGTGGTAGGTATTTGAACCACTGCTCTCCACCCTTTTTTCCTTCAGTAAAAAGGAGTCATCCAGAAAACCTTCTTGTTAATAAATCCTAAACAGAATCTCTCTGCCATGCCTGACCACCACTCAGTCTCACCTACACATTGCCATTCAGGGGAACCCTCCTTTAATATAGATCCCATCCATAAACCTGGCTTCTGTCTAGGCAAGGATAAGAGGCATAACTGGTGGCTGACATCCTAGGAGTCCAGAGCAGGCAAGACACTATATACTTTAACACACAGGTAGGCAAACTACGGCCCACAGGCCACATCCAGCCCGCCTGAGCTCCCAGCAGGGGAGGCTGCTCCCAGCCCCTCCTCCGCCTTCCATCCTCTCCCAGAGCCTCAGCATGCCACACAGGCAGCGCTCTGGCGGGCAAGGTTGCTCATTCCTCCAGGAAAGCAGTGCAGCATGTCTGGCTCCAGCTGGGCCACAAGCAGCATGGTAAGGGGGCTGGGGCCAGGTGGTTGGATAAGGGGCAGGAAGTCCCAGGGTACAGTCAGGGGACAGGGGGCTGTTGGATGAGGCAGAGGTTGGGGAGGAGGGAAGGTAGTAGGCGGTTGGAGGAATGCGGGGGGGGGGGGGGGGTTGGTTGGATAAGGCGTGGGAGTCCTGGGGGTCTGAGGGGTTAAATGTGGTCAGGGCAGTCTGGGGACAGGGAGCAAGGGGGAGTTGGGAAGGGGGTGGGGTCTGGACTGGCAGTTAGGGTGGAGGAGTCTCTGGAGGGGGCAGTCAGGGGACAAAGAAGTGGGGGGAGTTGGATGGGTCAGAGGCTCTGAGAGGGGTAGTCAGGCAGTTGGAAGTGGGAGGGGGCAGGTACAGGCTGTTTGCAGAGGCACAGCCTTCCCTGATCCAGCCCTCTGTACAAGTTTTCAACCCCAATGTGGCCCTCAGGCCAAAAAGTCTGCCCACTCCTGCTTTAACATTTGTTATACTACTATTAAGCTTAAGTTAAATCCTAGGAGGGAACCTAACATACACAGCACACATATAAAAGCAGTGTGCTTTCTCTACAATAGATTACTGGACATGTTAACACTACCTTTAAATCCAAGTCTAGATAAAGTCTAAATCTTCCCTCCCCCTAGACAGCCCATCCCAAAAACCACAACATTTTATCCCCCCACCCAATTTCTGTAAGTCATCCTCACTCAGACCCCCACCAAACACTCCAGATAAAGTAATTTCAAATTATAAGATTGGATCTATGAGTCAGCCACCCTCACTCACAAGTAATTAAAGCAGAACATTGATTTTGAATGGAGCCTCCCCAATTCCTTATGCCTTGCTTTTATTTACAGTCGTCATGTCATCCTCTCCAAATACATATAGAGAAATAAGATCAAGATAGGTAATTAAACACAGTCCTACCCAGAAACCCACTAACTCACCTGATGGGACTTCCTTGGTGCACACTAAAACCTCAGATATGCTGTGCAGATTAACAAGCTATGAAGTGGTCTCTAGCAAAGAGGTCTAAAAGACCAAAGTAAGTCTGCAAAGATCCTAATAGTGAGAACAAATGGACTTTGTACGGTTCTTACAAATATCAGCTATGAACAATGCCAGAAATTTCACAATCCCAGCTCCAAAAATATAACTAGCTTGCAAAAATCTTAAAAAGTAAAACAAACAAACAGTCAAAGCGACACAGAAAGTTAGTAGCGACACCACAATGAAGTTAGTTACACTTCATCCTTCTCATTAAATGTTTGTTGAGCTACTTTGGGGTGAGAGGGATGTTGGCTAGGCTGATTTAAGAAGGGAATTATCACGCAGCCCTGAAACCGAGGTGGAGGAGAGGGTGCTGGGCTGCTCTCTTGTGGCCACTGCCAGCGTCATCATCAAAATCCCACGTTAATTCACCGATGCGCCCCTCCCCCCTCGAGCAAAAGAGAAGGAAAAAAAAAAGAGAAACAAACGGTGAAAATGGAGCCAGGCGCCACGAGCAGCAGGTCTGGGAATAGCCCCACGTGCAAGCCGCAGAACCAGCGAATGCACGGACAGCAGGTGGTCGCCCAGCTAACAGGGCGCGCGACAGGGGCCCAGCCAGACGCTACCCCCCCGCGAGCAAGCAGCGAACCCGAGCCCGCTGTGTGCCAGGGCAGAGCGCCTTGCCCGGCACGGGAAGCAGGCGCGCAAGCAGCTGCAGCACAGATCCCCGCTCCGCCCGGGGCTCACTAGCCCCCAGCCCGCTCGGGACAAGGCCCCGCAAAAAGTTCGTGCAAAGTTCGGCGGCGGTGGCGCCGGGCGAGCCTGGGCCCATGCGCAGTAGTGACACGTAGGTCTCATCCCCTTCCCCTTCCCTCTCCCCCTCCCTGCGGCGGCTCCCGGGGGCTACGGGAGCGAGGCTCTAATCGTCGGTGCGGGACCGCGGGCAGGGAGGGGGCGCGACCCTCGGCGGGGGTCAGTTCCCTCTGCTGCCGCCGCGTCTCAGCCTCCACGTCGGCAGCCCGGCTCTGCTGACCGCGCCGCCCTCTCCAGCTAACTTGGGGCCGTGGGCCCGGCCCGGCGCCTCGACTGCGAGGGGCGAGGGGGTTGGGGGTGCCACGGCCCCCCACCCGGCATGCAACTTACTCCGGCTGGTGCCCTGCTAGCTCTCTCTGCTGGAGAAGCCCCGAAACGCTCCTGGGAAAGCTACGAGGCACCTTCCCCGGTTGCTATATAGGGCGGGCGGCTGCCAATCCCAGCCACGCACGTCAGAGCCATGCCCCTTCCCTTCCAGGGCAGGCCTGGCCCCACAACCGCAGCATCGCCGACAGGGCGCTGCCGCCGGCCGGTCCAGAGGGGCAGCCGGTCCTCAGGGGGAAGGAGGAGTCGGTCCCCGCTGGCCCCGCTTCGCGGCCTTGGTTCCCAGCTCCCCCTCTCCCGAGGGAGGCGGTAGGTCCTCAGCTGCCCTGAAGATTAACATGATAACCTTCCTCTACCTCCCTCCCCGCCTGCAAAGTAGGGGGAGGTGAACTCAGCAGGTATGATCCTCCATTAGCTGGGAGCCAGAAGTGTCCCCCGCCCCACTCAGAATTCTACTTCCCCACATTCTATCAGTCCAGCCAAGCGTCAGGGTTGACCTGTCGCTTTGGAAAGTACAGGTACTTCAGCTACAGGGGAAAAGTCACTTTTATTTTTGGCCCAGCGTACGGTGCTAGAGCTTTTTTTGTAAATTATACCATTATAGTTCTGCTGCTTTCCCTGTGTAGGCAATCCCTTAGTGTTAATTCACTAATGTTTGTAGAGTGTTTTGAAAAGCAAAGACACAAAGTACCAATAATAAAGTCAAGTGCTATTTTAGTACCTACATTTCCTATAGCTCACCTTTTGCATACAGCACTTTACACAATGTCATCTTTTGCTGCTTTGAACTCTCTCACCCTACACCCTAAATAGCCAGCCTCCATGCAGTCACACCTGTCTTTAAAACATTCTTCTGTAAAACATCTCAACATTAATCTAAGCAAGGATATAAAAATACATTTGCTTGGTACAGAGATTAGATCTTCAGGTGGTTGATTTTAGAGTTGTTTCTATCTTGGGGTTTTATCCTGCTGCCCATCATTTTCCATGAAGGTTTTCCATGTAAAATAGATTGACAACAGCAAAGTTCCAACCCTAAGATGATGTGTGGTAGCTGAATGGCTGAGGTGCTCTACTACAATCTTGGAAGTTGTTGGTTTGAGTCTTGCCTCAACTTACACTGAAAGGTCACTTCCAGTTCATCCAGCTACAAAATGGGTACCTGATCCATTGGGTTAGGACAGTTAAAGGAGAAGGCTGTAATGCTAGCCTGTGTAGGGATGACTATGAAACTACCTCAACGGGGAGACAAAGGGTGTATATGTGAGATAATATCTTTCATTGGACTAACTTCTGTTGGTGAAAGAGACAAAGTTTCAACCTACACTAAACTCTTCTTCAGGTCTGCTTTAACCATGGCAGCTATTGAGGCAATAGCAGACAGGGATTTTGAAGTTCCTAGCAGACTTCATGAAGTTATTGGCTCTTCTCCTTTACCAGGTACAGAAAGCACTGTAGGATAGTGGGCTTTTTAGAGGGGGGAAGGGGTAGTAATTTGAAACATTGTGTCTGAAAGGTATAGTCTGTTTAACTTAGGTTGTAAAATCTGCAGGGAAAGAACTCAGTTGTTCCCTACTTTTATATAGTGCAGGGGTGGGCAAACTTTTTGGCCTGAGGACCACACGGGGGTTCAAAATTGTGCAGAGGGCTGGGTAGGGAAGGCTGTGCCTCCCCAAACAGCCTGTCCCCCCTCCCTATCTGCCCCCATCCACTTCCCAGCCCCTGACTGCCCTCCTTGGAACCCCCAACCCATACACCCCCCTCCTCCTTATGCCCTGATCACCCCCTCTAGAGACCCCCCCCACTCTAACTGCCCCCCCAAATCCCACCCCCATCTAAGCTCCCCTGCTCTTTCTTCCCTGAAAGCCCCCTCATGAGACACCCCCCCAGGACCCAACCCCCCTATCGAAGCCCCCCTGCTCTTTGTTCCCTGACTGCCCCCTCCTGACACTCCCAGCACCATAACCCCCACCCTCTGGGGTTCCACCACCTAAGCCTCCCTGTCCCCCCATTTACCATGCTCAGCAGGATGCTCCAGCCCAAGTGCTGGGCCCCGTGGCTCGGCCCAGGCCACGTGGCTCGCTGCGCTTGGCCCAGGCCCAGGAAGGCAGGGCCCCACGGCTCTCCGCACTTGACCCGGCTTCCAGCCCAGAACTCCACAGCTCCCTGTGCTCAGCCTGGCGCCCTGGGCCGGGAGCGCGGGGCCACGGGCACCACTCCTGCAGCCCAAGCTCACGGGCTGGATAAAATGGCCGGCAGGCTGCTTATGGCCCACGGGCCGCAGTTTGCCTACCCCTCGCATAGTGACATGCATACAGACACCATTTAATGACGTAGATTGAGAAGACTCATTAGGGCATCTAGTCCTGCGGTTCTCAAACTTTTGAGAACCGCGACCCATTTTCCGTTCATCAGCTGCCGCGGCGGACCCTTGTATGTCTGCCAAAAAGCAGCCGAATGAATTACTTCTGCATTCAGCGGCTTTTCGGTGGACATGCCGAGCACTCCTGACTGCAGCTGAATGGAGCGCTCGGTATGTCAGCCAAAAAGCCACCAAATGCAGAAGTAATTCATTCAGCAGCTTTTCAGCAGTGCCGGGAGCTCACAACCCCTCTGGAAGTGCTCGGCGACCCCCAGGGGGGTCGTGACCCCCAGTTTGAGAAACTCTGATCTCGTCCATCCCCAGGAAGCTAAAAGGAATAAAAACTTTCATATGTTTCAGCACACAGTATATATCCACTGGTCCTCCCATGAGCACATTTTCACCTCTACTGTTGTATGTGGCAGAGGCAAGGTCCATTCAGCTGGCCTGACACAGCACACGTCCCAGGCAAAACAGAGAAACCGCCCTCACCATTTCAGATTCACTTATAGTTTAAGGTGCAACCAAAAATCAGACATGTAAAGTCTTTGGCCCTATTCCCTTCATGCAACTAAACAGCATCTAATCACACCAATATTAAACAAGACAGTTCTAGTATCTCCCTGACTTGATTTCAGGAAGCTGGAACCATATCCTCAACTTTTTAGGCTCCTAGCTTCCACTGATTTAAATGGGAGTTATGAGCCTAAATACCTTGAGCACCAGCACCTTATTTCCATCCATTTTCTCTGTAAATAGACAAGTCCTTTTTAAGGCTCTAACTGCAACTAGCTTCAGCTACACCCAATTAGCTTTTGTGCAGGTAGGAAGCCTAGTGTTACCCAGGTTACCCTCACCGCAGAGAGGCACTGCCAGATGAAATTCCCATCTGGAACCCACTATTGGGATTTATCTTCCTTTCCCCGCATCTCCATCTAATGGTCTGGTTCAATTAGGGCATTCCTTAGGGACATACTGCATCGTATCAGTGATGGGCGGTCTACATACACCTATCACTTCTTGCAATTATCCACATGAAGTTCTAGTCTCTCAGATATTACAGGTCTGTGGATCTCCTTCCAACATCCCCTCAAGAACTGGATCCTTCAAAGGGAATCCTCAAATAGCTTGGCTTTTTTAGTCATATGACTCCAACTACAGAACAGCAACACACAGCCTGAGATGGAGTGTACCACCAGGCTTTGTGTCAGAGGAGGTTCTGGAAGGGCCTATCACTGCCTCTACTTCTGGAGAGGAGATTTCTGTTGGGGGGCAGAGGGAATACCTGGAGCCTGTTGTCACCCATTCTTCTCTCTCTCTCTCTCTCTCTCACACACACACACTTTCCTGTGGGAGAATAAAGAGAAAAAGCTTCAGGGGTAGTCTGAGTTGTGACTGCTTCCCTCTCCTCCCACTCCAACACCACCAGTGAGAGCGAGCTGCCACAGTCACTTCCCTCCATAGAGTTCTAGAAGGGTTGTTTAGAGCCTGCTTTTCTTACTAGTCTCTGTCAAGGTGACCACATATAGAAAACAGGAAAATAGGCCATCTGACATGAAGGCATGTATAGAGTGGGTTTGATAGGGCCCGGCCAAGAGAGCTGAGGCATCAGGAGAGAAGAGTGTGCCTAGCTCATCAAGCAATGTCCAATCTCTCCCTTTCCTGGTACCCTGTGGATTTGGCTGTGTAAAGACAGGTAGGCTGGCTTGAGAACTAGTGAGAAGAGCTGACAAGGCATCATGGGAAAGATGTTAACATCTGACAAGTGGAGCAGTCCTTGATAGATTGTTGGTGCATATTGGGACGGAGTCAGACCAGAAGGATATAGGAGAGTGCTGGAAGGCAGGTATATTAGTCTCAGGATGTGCAGGTCCCTGTTCCCTGGATAGCCAAACAAAGACTACTCCAGGCCAATCAAGACACCTGGGGCCAATTAAGAACCTTCTAAAAAGGAGTAGAAACAGCCAGCCTGATTGGGACACCTGAAGCTAGTCAGACTGGCTGAAACCAGATAAAAACCTCCCAGTTAGTCAGGTGGGCTGTGGGTGTCAGGAGCTGTGGAAGGAAGTTGTGTCGTTGGTGAGACTGAGTGGTGGACAACATATCATACAGAAGGAAGGAGGCCCTGAGGTAAAGGTGAAGTGGAGTTTGAAGAAGCGGGGACTGCTGTGGGGAAGTAGCCCAGGGAATTGTATTGTGCTTTGTGGATAAAAGGTCAGCCATCTTAGCTGATACTATTAGGGTCCCTGGACTGGAGCCTGGAGTAGAGGGCGGGCCCGGGCTCCCCGCTTTTCCATCTTCCATACTGGCCTGTGATGAAGGTAACTCACTAGGTGGTGATTCTTGCCAATTATACTGAGAAAGGGAGGTCACTCTGGGGCCTAGATGAGTTTGAGGCCCCTAAATCTGCCAGGAAGTGCAGGACCCACAAGTACAGACTTGGAGCTTTGTCACAATATGTACTTATCGTCAGTTTCCTTGGCTCAGCTGCAGGCAGTGCCTACATAAGGCCTATTTGAAGGAATGCATAGAAACTGGCACAAAACAATGACATGTCCTGTTTTTAAGGCCTGACCCAGTGTCCTGACACTGGGTCAGGCCTTAAAAACAGGATATGTCATGCCATTCTGAGAATGGAGAACTGGTGAAAAAGAAGCCTCTCCAAGCCCTGCTCTCCTTAGCAACGGAGATTTCTAAGAAGGGGAAAAACTTGTGGCTTCTCAACTTCTGGTGCAAAGATGCTGGTCTTTCATGACACATTCACCCTCAGATAACCTGGATTATGTTGCAGAGGGCAACAAAAACAATGAGGGGGCTGGAGCACATGACTTATGAAGAGAGGCTGAGGGAACGTGCTTATTTAGTCTGCAGAAGAGAATGAGGAGGGATTTGATAGCCGCTTTGAACTACCTGAAAGCAGGTTCCAAAGAAGATGAATCTAGGCTGTTCTCAGTGATAGCAGATAACAGAACAAGGAGTAATGGTCTCACGTTGCAGTCGCAGAGGTTTAGGTTGGATATTAGGAAAAACTTTCACTAGGAGGGTGATGAAGCAAGGCTACCTAGGGAGATGGTGGCTAGGATGATTTGGTTGGGGATTAGTCCTACTTTGAGTAGGGGTTGGACTAGATGACCTCCTGAGGTCCCTTCCAACCCTGATATTCTGTGATCTTTCTAAGGGGTTTTCAATCGTTTTCTGGTGTAGCAAGGGATGTGCACTTTGTTTTGCAGCCAGGGACTGCAGGTCTTGTTTTGAACTCAACCCAAATGTGCTAAAAAAAAAAGTGGTGAATATGAATGATTCATTATATCTTAAGATTTCCTAAATGTAACAAGTAGGCACCCATCTTGTGCTCTGGGTGCTTATCCCATACACTGAAATCACAAAATAATGGAAGAGAACTGCCCAGAAATAGATCTACCTCAGTTGCATTAGAGAAGAGGGAAAAAAAAGATTGGCTTTACAGCATGCTCAAAAGGTTAACAAATCTAGGCTCTACAGCACAGATTCTCAAAGGTATTTAAGCTCCTAACTTCCACTGATTTCAATGGATTGTAGGATCCTAAATACCTTTGAGGATCTGGGCACAGCAGACCAAGGAGGGAAGTGAGTTCTAAAACAGAGAGCTAGTCAAAAAGGACACCTTGCAAGTTCCCTCCCATTTATATTGAAGGGGCTTCCAGCTTTACCAGCTCTGCTGATTTCAATTTTGGCAGTACTAAGTCTGCGTTAAAGTACTTGTTTGTTTTATTTTAGGCAGACTACTGTTTTTAAAAAAAGTGGAAGGATAACTCAAAAGGAAGGCCTTATACAAGTCATGGGAGAGTTTCAGTATTCAGTTATGCCAGTAACTTCTGTCTAAGGCTCTGATCGTCAGTGTAGCTCCCGCTGTCGTGCTGAGTGGTTGTCGTGTTGTTCGTTCTGTGCTAAATCTGCTGTTTTAGTGTGGTTATAATGTCTGTTGTGAAATGTGAGTTTGCACACAATTTGCAACTTTATGTTCATATACTCATTTGTGGCTTTTTTGTATGGGGTTTTTAACACGGGGGTAAGTCACAAACTTTTATATTTACATCTGTTGTATTTATCAGGTTAGCATGAAAGTTAAACGTCTACTCCTAAAATAAATACTTTAGCGCTAGTAGCGCAGGTTAATAAAATAGTATCTGTTAAATAACCTTAATATATTTTTACTCAACCAAATACAAGAGATAAAAACTAACTGCCATAGTTTATTTTTTCATAGCCCACGTAATGTATGCAGTGTGAGTTAGATATTATATTGTAATTCCAATTTTTGCCACCGGACAACTTATTTTGGGACATCTATATGAGTGACTTATAAATTACTATACATCTC
This sequence comes from Dermatemys mawii, assembly GCA_007922305.1. NCBI lineage: Eukaryota > Metazoa > Chordata > Testudines > Dermatemydidae > Dermatemys > Dermatemys mawii. The sequence continues at coordinate 1,002,205 of ML677407.1, forward strand.
AAAATAAAATCTAAATTTTGTTGTAACCCCACAGATCTAAGATAATGGCAATGACAGGAAGGAATGTCAAGCGCAAGTATTCGAAGGACTACATCAAATTCGGCTTCCCTTGTCAAGAAAAAGGCGGCATGGATTTTCCACAATATGTTGTTTGTTTCAAAGTCTTGGGGAATGACTCAGTGAAGCTGGCTGAGCTGAAACTCCATCTCCAAGTGTCATCCAAACTCTCTGCAAAAGGATGAAGATTATTCTGAGTGGTGGTTATCAAGTCTGAAACAACAACGCCTCGATTCAACAGGTGCATTCTACAAAAATACGAGCAATACAGTTACCACTTGCTACACTGTTGCATAACAAGTTCAACAGGCCAAAAAGCCTCATACCATTGCACAGGGGAGCACAAGTTGCTCTACAAAACACATGAGGTGGCTAGTTCTTGGCAAGGAGGCAGCAAGGAAGCTGCATAACATCTGTCTCTAATGACACAATATCGAGATGGATAAATGAGATCACAGAACATCCATGAACAAGTTGTGGATGAAATAAAGAAAGTCTCCATTGTTTGCCATACAATAGGATGAATTGACTGACGTCGCATTGTGCTCTCAGGTATTGGTGTTCACATGATATATGGTTGAGGGAGACTTGAAAGATGAGTTTCTTTTTTTTAAGAATCTTGGTATCACCACAAAGGCTCAGGATGTGATAGAAATTGTTAATAATTTACTTGAAGTGCATGGTGTGGATTGGGCAAATCTTGTGGGTGTCACCACTGATGGTGCACCTGCCATTCTGGGCTCAAGATCACGCTTCCAAATGTTGGTGAAACAGCGTGCTCCAATGGTAACCGGAGTTCATTGCTTCATTCATAGGGAAGCTTTGGCATCAAAAACATTGCCTGATCAACTCAATGCCGTTTTCAAAGGGTTGGTGAAAGTGGTGAATTACATCAAATTATCGGCTCTGAACACCAGGCTGTTCAAAAGATTTTGCCAGGACATGGGTTCTGACTTTGATGTGTTGCTGTTCTACACTTCTGTATGGTGGCTGTCAGCAGGGAATGTACTCAGAGTTTTCCAACTGAGAGAGGAGTTGGATTTGTTTCTCCAGGCTCAAGGGAAAGAAGAATTCCAAAATGTGCTGATGCACTGAAATTTAGAATTTGCATATCTTGCCAATATTTTTGGTGTCTTAAACAAACTGAATCTTCAGCTGTCAGGGAAAGGTGAAAATCTGTTCTCTCACCAAAGCATCATCAAGGCTTTTCTTGACAAATTGGAACCCTGGATCATAAGAGTCAAAGGCAATAATTTGGTTCAATTTACATATGTGGATGCCATGCTCTGGGAAAAAGGAAACAATTCAAGTGCAAATTCTCGTCATTTACGGAAGCTACAAGACAAATTCCAACAATACTTTCCAGAGGTGGACAGGACAAATGATGGATTATCTTTCATCAGGAATGCATTCACAACAGATGTTAGTGTTCCAGAGGATCTGCAGGTGGAATTTTTTGGATCTGAAAAATGGATTTTGCAACTGAAGATATGTACCAGCAATCTACCATAGAGAAATTTTGGGCCAGCATGACCAGGAGTTACCCAAATCTGTAAGCACACGCAGTCAGTTTTCTTTTGCCATTTGCATCAACTTATACATGAGAGGCGGGATTTTTGTGTTTGTTGCACGTTAAGTCCAAACAGAGGAATCAGTTCGCAGTGAAAAGCGATATTTGTTGTTCATTATCAAGTACCACTCCAAACATTGAAAAGCTTGTCAGTGAGAAGAGAATCCAAACATCTAGTAAGAAATGTGTCTGCTCTTTTTAATCATGTTTCAACAACAACAAAAATTAAAAAAAGGTGGTCCACGAAAATTTTTTGTTTATCCTGGTGGTCTGTGGGCTGAAACGAGTTGAGAACTACTGTTCTGGTGGCTAAGTGTGATCTAGCTGCTAGCACAAATCTGGGGAGTGAAAAACTGGGTCTCCCAATGTGCTGCCTGATACACACACTGTACATGCACCTCTTTCTGATGCTTTACAGAGCAGATTTATCTAAGAGGACCAGTTAAAGCATTTTTAAGACCACAACACTCCCTCTCCTCACTGACTTGATGTAAGTAATTATGAGCAACCACTGCAACAAACTGAAAGAGTAAAGAAAAATGCCAAGAGATTAGAGACATCCAAAATGGACAAGGAGAAGGCAGCAAGGACAAAAAGAGTTAACTCCACAGTGGGAGGAACAATAGAAAGCTTCCACTGCAAAGGAGTTATTAGAGAGGTACTGAGAATTTAAATATGGAAATTGTGATTAAAGAGAGAGAGCTTTATCTAGTTTAGAGACTCTGATGCTAGGTACTATAGAAAAATCTAATGTGGTTCTTTGTAGCTCCTTAAAACACTAATCATATTTAGATCTATCAAGCTATTAAAAATTAATCACAATCATACTGTTAAAGAATAGAATACCATTTAAATATATTTGAAAATGTAGTAAACATCCAAAAATACTAATTTAAATTACAACACAGAATACAAAGTGTACGGTGTTCCCTTTATATTTGTTTGATTACAAATATTTGCACTAAAAAAAAATTGTATTTTTTAATTCACCTCATACAAGAACTGTAGTGCAATCTCTATCATGAAAGTTGAACTTACAAATTTAGACTAATGTACAAAAAACCACATTCAAAAATAAAAAATATATAAAATTTTAGAGCCTGCAAGTCCACTCAGTCCTACTTCTTGGTCAGCCAATTAGACAGACAGACAAGGCTGGTTACAATTTGCAGGGGATAACACTGCCTGCTTCTGGTTTACAATGTCACCTGAAAGTGAGAACAGGTATTCACGTGGCATTGTTGTAGCTGGTGTTGCCAGCTATGTACGTGCCAGATGCGCTACAGATTCATACGTCCCGTCATGCTTCAATCACCATTCCAGAAGACATGCTTTATGTTGATGATGGATTCTGCTGGATAATGATCCAAAGCAGTGCAGACTGACATGTTCATTTTCGTCATCTGAGTCAGATGCCACGAGCAGAAGGTTGATTTTTGTGTTTCAGGTTCTGTAGTTTCCCCATCAGAGTATTGCTCTTTTAAGACTTCTAAAAGCATGCTCCACATCTTGTCCCCCTCAGATTTTGGACGGCACTTCAGATTCTTAAACCTCGGGTCAAGTGCTGTAGCTATTTCCAGAAATCTCACATTGGTACCTTCTTTGTGTTTTGTCAAATCGGCTGTGAAAGTGTTCTTAAAATGAACACTGGGTCATCATCTGAGACTGTTATAACATGAAATATATGCAGAATGCAGGTACAACAGAGCAGGAGACATACAATTCTCCCCCCAAGGAGTACAGTCAAAAATTTAATTGACACATTTTTTTAAACAAGCATCATCAGCATGTCCTCTTGAATGGTGGCCCCCGAAGCATGGAAGGGTCATATGAATGTTTAGCATATCTGGCATGTAAACACCTTGCAATGTCAGCTAAAAAGTGCCTTGTGAACATTGTTGTGATGCTCTATGCCTCGGGCGGGGGGAGGGGGGGACACCCTATGCCCCCATGTTCATCTTTATAAAATGATTGTGTGGTATCCAATGCAAAGTTTGTCATGTTGGGTGGCTTAGGAAGGCTCATAATGCACTAAGCATGGTTGTCAGTGATGTTACTGTAATTGTTACAGTAATGTTATAATTTCATGTACATCTGGTTGAGGCTAAAAATTTATCTTCATGGCTTAAAGCAAGCCCATGCAAAAACTCTCCAAGAACAAGGAGGTGGTTCACACCTCATCAGGCCATGGATGGGACAAACCCAGACCAGCCTCACAGGAACAATGAACACTGACTTAGGCAGCAACAAAAAAATCTGTTAGACCCTTGAAGGAGTCACCCCCTTCCTTTGGGCAGTTTGGGACTGCAATGAGGTAATGCTCACCTCACTCTGAAGGGGACAAGTGAGGCAAAGCCAAGAGGAAAGAAAGGACATGATAAAAGGGAGAGATATTTTGCCATGCTCTCTCTCTTACATCTACAGACACCATCATCACCAAGCAACTGAAATGCTGATCAAAGGGGAGAGCCTGACTGAAAAGCCAGCCTGTGGTGAGAAGCATCTACGTTTGTAAGGTCACTGAAAGTGTTAAGATCTTAGAATGAATTTTGCTTTTATTCAATTTGATTAAATCAGACTTGTTATGCTTTTGACTTATAATCACTTATTTTTATAGTAAATAAATCTGTCTGTTTGTTCTACCTGAAGCAGTGCATCTGGTTTGCAGTGTGTCAGACTCCCCTTAGGAGAACAAGACTGCTATATATATATAAATTTCTCAGTTAAACTGATTAAATTATATAAGCTTGTAGTATCAGGCAGGCATCACTGGACACTGCAAGACTGAGGTTCCCTGGGTTGCGTCTGGGACTGGAGATATTCGCTAGTGTCATTCACTTGCAAGTAGCTGGGAGCAGCTTACATGCCAGAAGCTGTGCTTGAACAGCCCAGGCGTGGGGGTCCTCCTACCAGAGCAGGGTAAGGCTGACTCCCAGAGTCAAGAATTGGAGAGGCCTAGCAGATCACCTGTCCAGATAACACCAGAGGGGAACCTGACAATTGTAAATAAGATGCAGGAAGCAGTATCTCCCATCAATGTAAATAAACTTCTTAGCAATTGGCAGAATAAGACATAGGATTAAGTGGACTTGTAGACTCTAAAGTTTTACATTGTTTTGATTTTGAGTGCAATCATGTAACAACAAAAAAAAAAGCTGCATTTGTAAGTTACTTTCACAACAAAGAGATTGCACTTCAGTAATTGTACGAGGTGAATTGAAAAATACTATTTTTGATTGAAAATATATGCACTGTAAAATTGAAAATCAAAAATAAAGTGAGCATTACACACTTGGTATTCTGTGTTTGTAATTGAAATCAATATGGAAAATGTAGAAAAATTTCAATTAGTAGAGGTGATTAAAAAAATAATTGTGATTAATCACGATTAATTTGAGTTAACTGTGATTGACAGCTCTAATATTATATCCAGTGTTGCCACCTGTTCAGATTTTGTTGCAAATCTCAAAAATATTTGATGTTTTTCCTAAAGCCCTAGTTCCTGGAGTCATGTGATTACATGAGAATCTCACTACCTGTCTACACTTGTAAGGCACGTAGAGAGCTCCTGGTACTCCACCTCCACGCGAGGAACAACATTTGATGCGCCCCTGCTGGAGTGCCGCGGCACCATGTGGATGCCTAATGCGCTTTGATTGTCCTCCTGAAGTATCCCACAATGCCTGTTCTAGTCACTCTGGTCATCAGTTCGAGCTCTACTGCCCTAGCCTCAGGTGACCAACTGTCAGACCTACCCTTTAAATTCCCTGGGAATTTTGAAAATCCCCTTTCTGTTTATTTAGCCAGATGTGGAGTGCTCTCAGCGCATCTTTCCAGGTGACCATGCCTCCACGTACGAGATGAGCCCCAGTATGGAACAATGGCGAGGTGCTGAACCTCATCAGTGTTTGAGGGAAGGAAGTTGTCCAGTCCCAGCTGCAGGAATTATGATACCTATGGGCAAATATCAAGGGATATGATGGAAAGGGGCCATGACCAGGGTGCAGTGCAGTGTCGGGTTAAAGTAAAGAAGCTGTGGAATGCCTGCCACAAAGCCTGCAAAGCAAAAGGTGCTGCCCCTGCAACCTGAAAATTCTACAAAGTATTGGATGAGATACTTGGGGGTAATCCCACCTCCAATCCAATGACCACCATGGATACTTCCGAGCCCAGCACAAGGGGGGAGGAGGAGGAGGAGGAGAGCAGGAGCGAGCTTGCTGAAGCGCGGGGAGACACCCTGGAATCCCTTGAGGCATGTAGCTAGGAGCTCTTCTTGAGCCAGGAGGAAGGCAGCCAGTTGCGGTGGCTGGTTCTTGGCGAAGGAGAAACACCACACGAGGTCCCGGTAAGTGGCTTTATTTTTCCTAGAAAAGAAGTTTCTGAGTGCGGGTTCTTGGGGCATGCATGCCTAGATGCGGAATAGGGCATTGATATGCTCTATCGTGTCACGGTAATTGGCCTTGGTGATCTCTTCAAAAGTCTCATCCAGAACGTGGGCAACGCACCTGCACAGGTTTATGGGGAGAGCGAGGGCCGGGAGCGGGGGACCATTGCTGCATACAAGCAAGCTGCATATGGGCCAGGGTGGAAGCTGTATTGTTGTAGAAGACCCTCTCTTGCTTCCCCGGTCACCCTCAGCAGCAAGGTATCTTCCAGAACAATCTGCTGTGGAAGATGTGGGACAGTGTTTAGTGTAAGTGCCCCCTGCAGCTGTTGTCTTCTGTGCCTTGAGAAGAGCCAGTACAGCCATGTATACAATGTTGCCTCTGTTAAGTGTTGCATTTTACCTTTTAAAGGTGCAACCTTAAGATCCCAGCTGTCAGTCTTATCACTGGCCGAGAGGCTGCGAAGACTCAGGAAGAGGCCGCATAAAAGCAAAGACCACCTGCTGCACAAAGTGATGCAACAGTCTGTGAACAAGAATTGAAAGGCACACAAGTGGAGGGAGAGCGAAAGGAGAATCCATCAGGAAAGCGCGGTACACTGCGGCAAAGCACAGATCGGCTGACTAGCATAACAGAGCACCAAGCGGACTCTATTGAGGCCTTGTTGCCATGCAGGCGGAGCACTGCCATGCTTGCCCCCTGCCCGCCATGTCTCAAAACAATTTCCCTTGCTTCCCCATGTCTCTTCCAACCCACTTTACCCAATATTCAAGTTCTTACCCGCCCCCAGCTGTCTCCAACATCTGTAGCTTCACCACCCAGCCATAAAAGCTACAACCCTTATCCACTACACTCCAACCCCCATCAATGCCTTATAGCCATCCTGAAGTGCAGCACTCAGTGCACAGCACTCCAGATAGGATTCCAGAGTACAACAGCAGGACATACAAGTCTGTAAGTGAACCATTCCCCACACCATCCCCTTGGCCTTTTTGTATTTGTTTTTTCCCCCAAGGAATTTTTCTTTTCAATAAATAGATTTTTTGCTTTGAAAACATACTTTTAGTGCACCAAGCAAAAGATACCTTAGCCCAGGAAAGCAACAAGCACTGCAAGTCAGTGTAGCAAACACAACCAGTACACTTCACTACCATGCAGGGCACCAGACATTACTGGTAGCTTTCAGCCTCAAATTGCTCCCTCAAGGCATCCCTCATCCACACAGCCCCACACTGGGCCCCTCTAATAGCCCTGCTCTCTGGCTGTGCCAATTGAGCCTTCAGGTGTTGAATCTCTGAGGCTCATGCCTGAGTGAAGGTTTCACCCTTCCCTTCATAAATGTTATAGAGGGCACAGCACACAGATATAACTACGGGGATGCGGTCTTCAGCCAAGTCCAGCTTGTCCTACAGATAGCACCAGTGGCCCTTCAAATTGCCAAAAGCACACTCCACAGTCATTAGGCACCGGCTCAGCCTGTAGTTGAACCGTTCCTTGCTGCTGTCCAGACTCCCTGTGTAGGTTTTCATGAGCCACGGCATTAAAGGGTAAGCGGAGTCTCCAAAGATCACAATGGGCATTTCAACTTTCCCTACAATGATCCTCTGGTCTGGGCAAAAAAGTCCCAGCTTGCAGCTTCTTGAACAGGCCAGTATTCCGAAAGATGTATGCGTCATGCACCTTTCCGGGCCAGCCTGCATTAATATCAGTGAAATGCCCATGGGTGATCCACAAACATCTGGAGAACCATAGAGAAATACCCCTTCCAATTAAAATACTTGGAGGCTAGGTAGCCTGGTGCCAGAATAGGAATACGTGTCCCATCCATCACCCCTCCGAAGTTAGGGAAACCCATCTGTGCAAAGCCAGTCACAATGTCATGCACGTTACACAGAGTCACGGTTTTTCTGAGCTGGATGCGATTAGTGGCCCTGCAAACTTGCATCAACACAATTCCAATGGTCGACTTTCCCACTCCAAACTGCTTAGCGACCGATCGGTAGCTATCTGGAGTTGCCAGCTTCCAGACTGCAATAGCCACCCACTTCTCCACCATCAAGACAGCTCTCAATTGCTTGTCCTTGCACTGCAGGACTGGGGCGAGCTCCTCACATAGTCCCATGAAAGGGCTTTTCTCATCTGAAAGTTCTGCAGCCACTGCTCATCATCCCAGACTTGCATGACAATGTGATCCCACCACTCAGTGCTGGTTTCCCAAGCCCAAAAGTGGCATCCACGGTAAGTCCGTGAATGCCACAAGCAAGCTCATGTCATATGTGTTACATGACTCGATATCATCGTTGGACACCTCACTGTCACTTTGGATCTTAAGGAGTAGCTCAGCTGCCAAACGATGTGCTGGTGAGACTTGTCATCATGTTCTTTGGCAGTTCAGGGCTCCATTCCCGCAGAGTGGGAGGGAAGACAGGGCGTGCTGCACAGAAACCATTGAAAGATAGCACCAAATGTGGACAGAAACACAGAGATTGCTGGGATGCAAAGCGATGCATCACTGGGCTTTGGGACAGGATCCAGAATACCCTGTACCCCATGCCCCCTTCCTACAAGCCACACTGCTGGAATGGGAAGAGGTGCTCTGTGGGATAGCTGCCCATAATGCACCGCTCCCAATGCCGCTTCAAGTGCCGAAAATGTGGCCACGCCAGTGCGTTCGCGCCAGTCTGTCCACACTGACAGTTGCCTTCCCTAGTATGCTCTCCTAAGGCTGGTTTAACTGAAAGTGCTCTACATCTGCAAGTGTAGTCATACCCTTACAAAAAGGGATAAATAAAAATCTATACATGTGGGCAACTGAAACAATTAGCACCTGATCTGAATAGATGCAGAGCACCCCCAGTTCCCTTTGAGAATAGCAGGGTTGGATCAAAAAGGGTGCCCAGCCTGCAATCCCCCAGGGAGATGGTGAGAGAGAGAGAGAGAGAGAGACACACACACACACACACACAGAAAGTTCTCCTTTGCACTCCATACAGGACTGCCGCGGGGGTAAAGAGGAACACTGACAAATGTATTTAAGTAGTTCCTGGCTCTCTCCTCTGTCTAGGGGTACTCTGCTGTTCCCAGTAAGGGCTTTCTCTGATCCCACTTCTGCAGCTGCTGCCTCTGTTAAGCCATTTCCTTCTTCTGACTCCATCCCTTCCCTGCAACTTTATGTTGCCAGCTGCATTCTCTCACCCTCCTCTCCTCATGCCCCACAGCCTGTCCTTACCACATAGCCTCTCTTCTACCTACAGTCTAAAATCAGGCTAGTCTTTGATTCATTTTAGAAGATGCATAGAATATACAGGATTAATTCTAAACACATGGGAGTGCATGGATGCTTATTTAGGAGGGGCCTCAATTGTTGGGAACTGCAGGTGACCTGGAAGTGCTTGAACCAGCTCAAGCCAGTGGATGTTGTGAATGCTCAGAACCTCTCAGACACAGGCTTTTAATTAGAAATTTTGTACAAAGCACTGTAAATTCTGTTGGAAAAGATGTGGAGAGACTGATATTAGCATAAGCCTCGCTCATGCAAGCTATTTACCCACACGCCATTTGCTGAAAAACTGCTATGTGTGTTTGATGAAATCATGCCACTGGTCACATTAGTTCTATAAAAATAAGCTATTTAGACTTCACAAATGTTGTTTACTATGAGAATATTCAAGATGGAGCCGAGCATCATCCTTCCTTTAAGTGTTTGATTACTGTCATGTGTTTGAGATACCTGAATCAATTTCAAGAGTGAAAGTACTATTACTGGGTAAAAAGAGAGTCGCAGAGAAACAATTCTAAGTCTACTACTTCAAGAAGAATCTGAGGTTGGTTTACAGCAAGTCTCCCTCTAAGACAATAATGGCCAAAGAAATGACATGATTTCAGCTCTTTCTTGTTAAGGTGTAGTGTTGAGTTACTGAGGAAATACCTTGCTAGATACTTATCTACTACTGAAGAGCAGAATTTAGCTCTTGTGCAAACAAGCCTAATTTCTGTGAATTTTGCATTCACTGGTATTAAGTGCTGAAAGATGTGGACATGTGGTATACATATTGCTTCTGTGTATATATGCTTCATTGTGACAACCATCTGCAACACTTATAACGTTCTTCCCTCTAAAAGAGAGCAGAGCATCACTGGAAAACAAGTCCAGACACTGGACTTTTTATAAACCAGAGCAAAAATCTGGCCCTATTTCCACTTTTCATGCACAGATAACAAATCTGTTTACTTTACAGTAACCCAGCAGCACTCTTTAGCAGATGTCTCCTCCACATTATGAAACAATCAAGTAGGTAGATTTACAGAAGTTGTATTTCTTGATTTCTTTCAGCTACTGAACTGGTAGTCAAAATTCCCTTCCCTCCACTCCCCCAGTATGACTTCTCCCCTGAAATTAACCCATACACATCTTTCCCTTTCTCTTCCCTTGGATTTCTTCCAGCACTTCCTTTTTTTGAGCTCTCCCAGCATCTCTCTTTCTACATTCAGTAACCCCCCTAAGCTGGGCATGGATCCTTTCATCAGCCTTTGCTGCTGAATAAGGAGTGACAAATAACATGCTTCCACAAGGGCAGAGCACACTACCTGCTGCTACTATTAGAACACAAGACCTAGTCCAGAGTTTCTCAAACGCGGCCACCATGGCTGCATGCAGTCACCAGAAGCTTGTCTTGCAGCCACAGTCTCCTGGGTGGTTATTGGAGGGGGGAGACGGTGGCCCCCTTCACAAGTCCCGATCTGGAGCCAGAAACACCAGAGAAGCAGGCATCCGGTGTGAGTTCCCCACCTTCCTGGAGACAGCGTAGCTCAAGCTTCCGGCTTCAGCCTTGGGGTTGTGGGTGGCAAGCCCCAGCAATAGGCAGCGGCACCGACTCCATGGGTGTTCCAGGCCTGGAGCACTCACAAGGAAAAACTGGTGGGTGCTCTGCACGCACCGGCAGCTCCCTGCCCCGCCCCAGCTAACCTACGACTCCTCCCCTGAGTGCGCCTTCTCTGCTTTTCCTCCCAGGACTTGCTGCCGTGAAACAGCTGTTTTGCAGCATAATAAGCTGTGGGAGGGAGGACGACGAGCAGGAAAGCAGCACACTCACGGGAGGAGGTGGGGCTGTGGCGGGGATCTGGGGAAGGAGTCTAATAGGGGCAGGGAGTGAGTGGAGTTGGGGCTGGGACTGTGGGGAAGAGGTGGGAATGGGGGCAGGGATGGAGTTGGGAGGGGCATAAGCACCCACCGGCGCCAGGAGACATTGGTGCCTACGGCCTTGGGGCTTCGGGGTCCAGCTATGTGGTGGCAGGCTGTTCTCTAGCCCTAGGCTCACAATTCCCCAACATCGCTCTGGCCCCTGCTGCCTCCCTATCCACCTCCCCATCTGGGGCTTATTTTGTCCCCCAGCTTGCCAAAGGTGAGTAAATCTGCTGTAAAAACTGATATTT